>JABUQX010043134.1:17500-37500 GCA_015478945.1 Trachelipus rathkii
TTTCCGTCAAAAAGCTTTTCAATTCTTAAAAATAAATTACCGTTCTTACTTTGACTTTCCACGTTTGCAATCGGAATTGTGTATTGCATACTCAAACAAAATTTTTGCTAAAGATAATGTTGACGAAATCCTTAAGTATTTATTAGAGAATAAGATTTCAGAATGCCTTAAGGAACTCTATAGACTGATAATTTTAACTCTAACTATACCAATATCCAGTGCGAGTGTTGAACGCTCATTTTCAGCTCTCAAGAGAAACTAAAACATATTTGAGAAACTCTCAAATGAAAGTAAGATTGTCCAATCTTTCCCTAATATCGATAGAAAAAAATTATCTTAAGAAACATGGAAAATAAAGACAATTTTTATAATTTAAAAATATAAGAATTAAGTTAAAATTTGGACGGTAGGAGCGTTTATATTATTTAAAACCTTATATATATATATATATATATATATATTATAGTATATATATATATATATATATTATATATATATATATATATATATGTATATATATATATTATAATATAATATATAATATATATAATATATATATATATATATAATATATATATATATAATATATAAAATATATATGGCCTATTTTATAACTTAATGTAACATTTTCTTTAGCTTTTAGTTTCCAGCATTGCATGCGTCCAAACATTAGGCAGGATCGCCACTGATATATATATATATATATATATATACTTATTTGGTCGCTCTCCGCTCACCTCCTACGAGAAACGGCTACCTAGAGATATTGCGTCTGCAAAGAAGGGCGGGCCCAGAGATCCATTTGAGAAAGCGGTTGAAGTTGTGTCTAATGTCCGTTAAGTTACGGCAATCTAGCAAGAGATGTCCTCTGTTGGCGTTAATCTGAGAAATAAATATCTTACGTGGTGTGGGAAAGATTCTTAGTTGATTCTAAATTTGTATTCATGAAGAGACGGATGGTTTCCTGATCGGAGACGGAATAGCTTTAGGCGAGTTTCACTGTCCAAAGTTTGTTACGTTGGGAAATTTTCGGGTGGACTTGTTCGAAGTATGATGCTATTTGGTTGGATAGCTGAGATCTTCATAGAATTACTTGTGTGCGAATGTGTTTAGTAATAGGAGAATCTGGAGGGGGGGGGGGGAGCGTGTTGTATATGTTAGAATAGTATAATGCTGGTGTGATTTTATTTCATCCTTGGTGTTTGATGCCTGGGATGATCTACTGAGAGTGATTTACTGTAAAATTGACAGCCCATCATATCAAGATGGACTTTTAAAGCCCTTTATTATCCTGAGAGCTTTATTTGAAACTGTTTCTAATTTTTTAATATTGGATTGTGATATAGTGGGAGCCCAGGTAGATGATGCCTAATTTAGGAAGGAATGGATGATTGTCTGTATACTATTGTGAAAGTTTCTTTATGTTATCCAAAGTTTACTCGAGTTAGTGTTTTTAGCGCATTTAATTTACGTGTGACTCTTGATGTCATAGTGTTGAAGTGGGTTGGGGGGGGCTGACTGTCATATGCGCATTAAAGATCAAACTTATTATGGTGGGTTGTTTGTTAAGAGAAAGTTTATTGTTTAATGGGGATACTGCTGGGTGGATGTTAGATTCTCTTCTGTTTATGGTGAGTTGATATTTGAGGTGATGAAGTCATTCACTTCGTTATTAGCCATTGTTATAGTTGGTTTATATATTGTTGCACTTCTCTACATGCTATATTTATAGAGGGATTTGAGCTATGATTGTTAGATCATCAGCATTACTATTAATTTTCAGGGCAGGGAAAGTGGAATAAGGGAGGTCATGCGTTAAAAGATTAAAGAGTGTAGGTGATAGAATGGCTTACTGGAGGACTCCATTATGTAATTTGTATTGTTGGTAGAAAATGATGGACGAACCTCTTAATAAAATTAATTTTATACTCTGTGGAAGTAATGGATAACAATCCTGACCCTTGAGAAAAGAAAACGAATTAAATTGAGGATCAAACCTGCATTATGGACGAAGAATACCCCACCACAGGGAAATAAAACCAGAGAAATCTTGTCATAGAATTTGAGTCATGTAGTTAAAACCAAGAATCGGACATTGATGAGGGAATCAGCAAATTTAACACGATATATATATTATTTGACGAGGAAAAGATACTATCTGGAAATACTGATACGAGGCTAGGAAATTGATGGAAACTTCTATTTTGTTCAGAAGACTCTGACCACTGATAGTGATAAGGATGAAGGTATTATTAGATAGGCCTAGGATAATTATAATATTATTAATGGTGATAATGGTGATTGGAGTGACAGTCAATAATAATATTAATAATAACACCCCTCCTTGATTAGGGCTCTGTCCGTGAGTGATGGTGATATCTGTAAAAAAAGGAAATTTGATATTATTTTAATGTCTTTGATTGTTATGTCTGTGTTTAAAATTTTGGCAATTAAAAGGTGACGGGGGACTGTACCAAATACCTTGTCAAAGAATTTTGCTGCAAGGAGAGGGCATTGGGAGGTGGAGTTTGGGGTTAGGTTAAAATACTTGAGAACGTGTGTGGTTTAGATCGGTTAGGAGAGTGGTAGGGAGTATGGCGTTTTTGTCGAAGCCCATGTTGTGAGTTTGATAGAAAGACAAGGAAGGAAATTCTAAGGAGGATTGATTTTTCAAATACTTTGCATATTGTAAAAAGTAATGATATAGGTCTGTACTAATCTATATTATTAGGTGGTTGTTTGGTTTTAATATCGGCGCTTCATGAAGGTGGTGGATTGTCATGATGGATTGTAAGTTTTCATTGCAAAGTTTAATAAATGTACTAGTGCTATTGTAGCATTGGTTCCTAAGTGTTTGAGGTTAATATTGGATACATGGTCGGGTCGTACTGATTGTGAGTTTTGAAGGTTTTTAATAATGCTGAATACTTCTTGGTTGGTTTTTCAACATTTTAGGCCGTTTAATTATTTGTCTGTTATTGAGGTTTGTTGGTTTTAGACTAATTTTTGAATAGTGTCACATAAAAATATTGCATTGGTTTTATGGGATTGAGATTTTATTGTTAATTTACAGTTGGCTTCGTTGGTTGGTGGTGGTTGAGTGTATGAAGTGTGGATTTTTTTTATTGTACGGAATATTTTTGTAGTGTTGATCTTGCACTGAAAAAAATAATTATTTGCATAGACCAAAAATTGATTGTGACAACGAAATTTTTTTGTCAATATAGAACCACACGAATTATGATTAACATAACCAAGCTATTTTCGTTACCATAAACGGAATATGTTAGTGCCCTTGACGAAAAAGTTGGTACTAGTAACCAAATTTTTCTTAGCCCAACGAACATTTAGTCAATTATTTGGTTGTGATTACCGAATCATTATCAACAAAACTGAATTTAGTTATAAGAACCAAAAAACCTTTGTTATATCAACAAGTTTGGTTACAAAACATACATATAATTTGTTACGATAACAACCAGCATTTATTTCCTCTTACAAACTTCTCTAACCAAACTCGATTAGTTAGAGCAACTAACAACATTTGATTAAAAATCGAGTTTAACAAAATATTTTCAGTAACATAACCAATATTTTGTCATTAAGCTCGTAACCAAAAAAAAAAATTGTTTACCATAAATAACCAATTTTTTCATTGATGTGGTTTAGTATTTGAGTATAGCGTTACCAATTTTTTTTCTCATTTAAGTTGATTAGAATGTTTATTCTATTGTTTAGATTTTTGATTGGTCTTGATTCGGTTGTCAATTTTGTCTGAGGAAGGTTCTTTCTTAATGAGGGTGTCGATCTCTGGTGAAAATTTGGAGTTTAATTGTTTGTGGTAATCATGTGAGATAAATTTTTTAGATGATTTTAGTATTTTATTGACGTGCTGTATTGCTTTGTTGTGAGAGGTAAAATCGACTATTTGAAAAGTCTAAATCTTGTTCTATGAGGTCTGTATAAGCTTGACAGTTTGCTTTCTTTAGTTGATATGTGATTTTTTAAAAGATGTGTATATTGTTAGGTATTTATGCTCAATTGTGATTAGTATTGAGATGTTATCTGAGGAGATAGCATGAAAAAGTTGCCAGGTTGTGGGACTTAAATTTGGGAGAAGCAGAAGGTGATGCCAGGGTATCTGGAGTTCTGGTTATGAAGGTTGGCGAGTAGATTGATTTCGTTGTTAAGAATACTGAGTGAATGTAAATTATATAGGGGTGTCACCACTTTTTTTTTTTTTTTTTTTTTTTTTTTTTTTACAGTCGTCACCACCACTCACGGGCAGAGCCTATTCAAGGAGGGGTGTTGCATGCCTCAGAAGTCAACAACTAACGTTAATTACGCAGATGAGCACAGCACCAGGCTTTGAAGTGGGGAGAATTAAAATTCAGCAGGAAAACACAGAAGATGGACAGAGAATCCTAAGAACAGAATGTGGCCAGGAAAGAAGGAAGACACGAACTGAGCCTGGAGTTACCGCACATCAACCAAACTCATGTGCAGATACAGCACCTAGTTCTACGAGGGCGACGTAAAGGTGGAGGTACGCGAGTGATAAGCTCCCTCGAGCACCTGCCGGTGCGGTACCTATAGAAAAGAGATTAAAGCAAACCAACATCGCGCCGCATAAGATAGAGGGTCAAGGGAACTGGAAAGTACAGAAGAGTTTATAAGCCTTTGGCCTTTGACTCGACCCCTATCCAAAAGCCGGTGAAACCAGAAGCCCCCCCATATGAGAGCAGTACTCATACAAGGGCGGATGAGGCCTTGTATAGCTGGAGTCAACTAAGAAGAGGAAAAAAAGTCTCGCAGTCCAAACAGAACTCCAGTTTTCTTGAGGCCCGCCCTAGCAACCATTGTGAGGTAAGGTTTCCAAGACAATTTTTATTTGTTTTTTAAGGCCAAAGAAGTTTATATTGTCAACAGGAGAGACGCGAGAACCGTCGAAAGAGATCAGGAGAAGTTAGAAGGTGTCTTAGAGAGGGAGATTTGTAGGAGTTGAGTTTTTAAAGAATTGAATGTCACAAAGTTATTTCTACCCCACCGGAAAATTCTATCCAGATCAGCGAGAATAGAATATGAAAGAATTAAAGACGAAGAGGCAATTCTAGAAGTAAAGAAGGAGCAGAATTGAAAATGAGTTGAAGAATGAAAGGTCGAGTCATCGGCAAATGAGTGAATAGAGTTATGATGTGCAGGTGAAGGAAAGATCATTAATGAAAAGTAGGAAACGAGTAGGGATAAGATAGAAAAACTTTGAGAACACTTTTTATTGAAAGGAAAGAAGAAGAAGTCGCCTCCATCAACAACAGCGATATGGCGATTTGAAAGAAAAAGACATACAGTAAAGCAAAACAGAAGGAGGAAACTGCCAAAGGAAGGGGACTTGGAGAGCACTCACTCTCACGTACCCGATCAAATCTTTGGATATTGTCAAGAACCACCTCACAAAACACTCGCAATATTTCCAAAGGCGGAAAACCATAAATCAGTAAGAAAGGAAAGTATGTCGCCAGAAGAACCTCGAGCGCCGAAAGCCCGTACTGGCGATCGAAAGAAGTGAAATGAAGATTCCAGACGATCTAAGAAATGAGAGTTGAAGAAGGTTTCAAAGATCTTAAGATAGAATACAAGTAAGAGCTATAGGACGATAGTTAGAAAGGTCAGAAGGCGGCTTTCCTTTTTTCGGAATAGGTTTGGACATGTGCGTGCTTCCAACACTGAGGAAAGTGCTAGTATTGAGAATAGAGAATATAGTGAAACTAGGGGCGGGGAAGCACGGAGGCCCACTCTCTCAAAATCTCGGGAGGGAATGCCCATCCGGGCACCCCGCCTTCCTTAACGTCATAGATTTCAGGAGCCCATGCACCGATCAAATGTAATCACAGGCAAAGGCTTAGGACACCTGAGAGGAGAAAGGAGGAGGAGTGAGGAAGGCCAGAATCGTCCAGGGTTGATTAGAAGAAATCGGAGGCCGAAGAGATTGGCCTATTCAGTTGGAGAATTAGCAACAGAAATTCAGAGCGAATAAGAGGAGGATAAGACAGATTTACAGAACTTGTTAGAGATGTTTTTGGCAAAGGCCAGAAAGATTTGTCAGTAGGAGAACCAAGGAGGTTGCGCACTTCACTTTCGTTTGATGAAACCCGCTTTGCTCGCGTCGAAGAGTATCCTGCAACGATTTTCTCTAGCAGAATGAAAATTAGACAAAGAGTGATAGGAGAACGAGAAATTTTTCGACGACCCTCTATATGCCCTACCCCTAGCGTAGTGGGCTTGAGAACAAGCAGGACGATCGAACCATGGATTTAGAGGAGAGAAAGATTTAGTCAAGAAAGGAACGAACCTGCTCATCCATCAACAATTACAGCTCCCATCCTTATCGGCAGAAGTTGAAGCGTCACCAGAGACAAAGCAGTCAATACCCAATTATAGTTAGCGTAGAAGCCAACGCAAGGCCTCCACCAATCGCCACCCCGATTCCAAAGTGCCAGAAAAAACGCGTAGGGCAGGATGGAGCTGTGTGTGAGTGTTAAGCCATGCGGGATGGTGTGCACTGAAGTCCCCAACTAATATTAATTTGTTATATTGTGCAGGAACTTAGCCTTGCTGACAGTGTTGGGAATTTATAAAAATATATATATAAGGGCGGGCTGAAAAGTAACGCCTGTTGATGCGTTGCTAAGCAACGGAAACAGGTATAAACATGTTCAGCCCTGCATTCGAAAGATTGAAGCTTGTAGAATAGATTTGACACGCGAACGGTATAGTTATTTGGTTTCATTGTTGTGCAGTGATAGAAACATGGAAGCTAATAGTGATACTTTGTTGAAGCAACGTGCAGTGATTGAATTTTTGCATGCCGAAGGTGTACAGAATGCGGCTGAAATTCATCGTCGTTTGCTCGAGGTGTATGGAACGGACACTATGGATATTAGCAACGTTCGTCGATGGGTCCGTAAAGCAACTCTTTCCAATAAAGGTGAAATGTCGATTCATGATGCTCCGAGAAGTGGCCGCCCCATTACAGTGACCACTGACCAACATCATGCTCGCATTGATGACATTATTCGGGGAACTTGACGAATTATCCAGTTTTGAAACTCTCCAGAAATTGAAGAGCCGCATACGTCGAATAAGACCAAACTATACAGTTTTCATCCTGCATCATGACAATGCTCAACCACATAGCAGTGCCCAGACACTTTAGAAGCTTTAACGCTTGAACTTCGAGGTCATTAATCACCCACCTTACAGTACTGATCTGGCCCCCAGTGATTTTCACTTATTTCCAAAGTTGAAGGAGAGTCTCAAGGGAGTGAAATTTGGTTCAGATGATGAGGTGAAGAAAGCGGTGGCAGACTAGTTCCGGAAAACAGATCAAGACTTCTTTTCGACCGGTTTCGAGAAGTGGGTTCAACGTTGGCAGAAATGTGTTGATGTTCGAGGAGATTATGTAGTAAAACAATATTACATGTTCATTGAATAAACCTTTGACCTTCTATCCTTCTTTGCTTCACTACCCTATCTGCAGTGTATGAGATTTTACAACAGAACAGGCGTCATCTTTCAGCTCGTCCTCGCACATTGTATGTTCTATTTGTTTTTTTTCTTTTTACTTGTATTTCTATTGATTAGTAAGTGGAAATTTGGATATGGTACATGAGTTGTGTGTGATTTGTAGTGTTTCGAAGTTGAATATTTTATGTATAAGTGTGATAAAGCTGGGTGGGTTCGTGTTTTGTCTTATGGTTGTATAGTTAAGAAATTCAGGAAGACAAATGTCTTGGGTGAGGCTGGATTCCTGAATAAGTGTTATATGTATGCTGTATTTAGTTAGACTGTGGTGCAGTTCTTTATGTTTATTTTTTATATCGTTGATATTTAATTCAAATAAGTTGATTGAGTTATGGGGATGGGGGATATGGGTTTCTGTGTGCGAGTCTCGGCATAAGTGGCTGGACCATGTTGAAGAATACTGATTAGAAGTTTGAAGGTTAGTGAGTATTAAATGAGACCGGAGTTGACAGGTGTTGTATAATGCTGAGGTTTGTCCTCTACCACATGATCTATTGCATTTAGGACCGGGATTTAATTCTATATTCTCGGCTAATCTTAGAAGTAGCGGCGCGTACACCGGGTTTGCGCAACCCAAGTTCAAAAGGGTGGGGAAATAGTTCAAATGGAATTCTTTGAGCCCAGATGATCCTGGGATGGCGATCATACCTCCGCAGAAGGTGAGAAGAAGGTGTGACTGTTTGAAGAACTGGTGCCCTTGCTGATCCAGCATGGAGTTCTTATCGAACATCGGGGTTCTAGATTAGTTGCTCGAGTAGATTCTCGTTTTCGATCGAACATACACGCCATATATATATATGGTGGCGGTTATATATATATATATATATATATATATATACATAATATGATACATATATATACACAAGCATATACATATTATATTATTATATTATATTATATATATATTGAAATAAATTTTTTTAGTATATATATATATATATATATATATATATATATATATATATATATATATATATATATATATATATATATATATATATATATATATATAATTAATATATATATATATATATATATATATATATATATATATATATATATATTACTTATATATATATATATATATATATATATATATTATAAATAAATAAATCTCGTGGAGGGCATAACTACCAGTATATGCTTTGATCCCCTTAGAATTTGCTGAGGTTTCTTGCTCTGTTCTACTTGAAGAAGACCATTCAAGGATCTCAAGGATTTCAAGTGCAACTTAATAAAGGAAATAGAAGTAATTCTAAATAAAATTTAAGTACAAGTGTTGCGAAAAATTCATCATCAGGAAAGAATAAATTTACTGAGGTTTCCTACTTTGTCTTTACTTGAAAAAGATCCCCTCAAGGTTCTCAAGTGCAACTTAGTAAAGGAAATAGAAGTAATTCAAATAAAATTAAATACTAGTGTTGCGAAGAAAATTAACATCAGGATAAAATAAAGTAGTTAGTAGAAAAACAGGGAACTCTGTGAATGAAAAGAGTGTCTTAAAGATAGTTAGAGGGTATTCCTTCAACGAAATTATTTCTTAATTAAGTGTAGAAAAAAAAGCAAAGGAACTTAAGAAGAGTATCTTCAAGACAGAAGGAGATTACATCAAGGATCCTTTTGATTTTACTATAGGAATAGATTACATCAAGGATCTTAATACAGAAGGAAGAGATTAATCAGGGAACTTATAAATTGGTAATCTATCGAACTCTGAGAAGAAGAGGAGTGTCTTCAACAGTAGGAAGAGAATACACCAAAGTAATTATAAATTCCGTAAACAATAACATAAGTTTTAATTTAAGTTTTATAGATATAGTGTGAATTAGTTATAGAATATAGATTTAGGGTATTTAGGTGTGGTTGTTTGAGCGGGGCTTGGAGCTTGAGGTATTGGGAAGCGCCTCAGGTTGGATCCCGGTAAGCGTGCAGCCAAATCAAGTGTGGGAATAGTAGAAAGTAGAGGTAATAAGAGGGTCAGTCAGGATAAAAGAGAGCAGGGGAGTAAAGAGATAGATGGGTAAAAAAGAGATTAGATTAGAGTGGGTTGTATGAATGTGAGAGGGATAAATGAGGATCTGAAAAGGGAAGAAGTGGGTTAATGTTCGAAGAAAAAGGTTGGATCTAAGGTTGACAGAAACAAAGCTGAAAGGATAGAAGGAGCTGGACTTTTGGAAAATTTACAGTATGATTCTCGTGGGGTGTGAACGAGAGATGAGGGCGTGAGGGAAGGTAGGGAATAGTTATGCGAGGAAAGAGGTGTGGGATAAGGTAAAATTGTGCAAATAGGTGAGTTCGAATAATGTTGGTTAAAGTGAAATTTGGGGGAAATGTGGTTTTTATATGCGCGTATGCACCAGTAAATGGAGCGAGGGAGAAGGAGAGAGAAAGAATTTGGAGTGAGTTGAATGAATGTTGGGAAAGTTTCAGGGTAAATGATAAAAATTTGTTTATTAAGAGATTTGAATGCAGGAGTGGGAAGAGAGGAGATGGGGAGAATTATAGGTCCATTTGGGGTAGGGGAAAGGAATGATAATGGAGAAAGTCTGTTAGAGTTGTGTGTTGAAAGAAGATGATAGTTGGGAATACTTGGTTTAAGAAAAGTGAAAATCATAAGTATACATGGAAGAGTGAGATAACGGGGGAGGGCGATATTGGATTATATGTGTATAAATAGAAAGGAGATTACTAGATGAAAATGTATTCAGAGGGGCAGGAAGGGGGTTATCTGATCACTATTTGGTGGTTGCTAGGTTAAGGGTGGGGGGAGAGGGAATGGTAAGACAAAGAGAAAAAAAGAGGAGAATAGAAGACATAAAGGTGGAAAATTAGATGAGACAATGTGTAAGAGGGAGTTTAGGAGGGGTATGGAGGATAGGTGGAAGGACGTGAGAGGGACGGAAATTAGGGAAGTGGAGGAGGAGTGGAAGAGAGTTTAAAGAGACAATTTGTGGAAGAGGCCAGAAGGATATGTGGAGTAAAAATAGGTGGGAGCAAGTAGAAGGGAAAGGAAGTGAATGGTGGCGAGAGGTGAAAAAGAGTTATGAAAAGAAAGAGGTCTATGAAATGGTTGGGGGAATAGAGAAGGGAAAGCTGGGGAGGAAATATAGAAGGGCAGAGTGGAAGCAAAGAGGGCGGTGGAGAGGGTGAAGAGAAATGCAAATAATGAATGGCGTAGAAAAAGTGGCAGAAAATTTTGAAACAGGGAGCAAAAGATATTCTGAAAAGAAGTAAATAGAAAAAGGAAGAAGATGGAGGGGTTAGGAGAGAGGGCTAAGGGAGGGGATGGGGAATGGATTGGAGGGGAGGATAGGGTGAGGAAAAGGTGGGGGATAATTTAGAGGATTATTGAATGAAATGGGTGGGAGAGATGAGGATGATTTTACAAGAGGTGAGGATGGGGCAAGGAAGGATATGAAACAAATGGAAGAGAAATTATTAGCGTTAACCAAAAGGAAAAAGGAAAGTCCACAGGTCTAGATGGTGTGAGTATGAAAAGTGTTACAGATGGGAGGCAGAGGGTGAGAGGAATGGCTGTATAGGTTATATAATTTATGTTGGAGAGTGGAGAGGTTCCACAGGATTGGGAGGATGGTTGTTTGGTCCCTGTATAAAGGAAAGGGGATAGGATGAGTGTGGGAATTATAGAGGTATTTGTCTTTTGAGTGTAGTAGGGAAAGTGTATGGGAGAATACTAATTGAGAGGGTGAGAGATTTAACGGAAGAGAGAATGGGGGAAGAACAAGGAGGATTTAGGGTGGGAAGGGGGTGTGTGGATCAAGTATTCACAATGAAGATGCTTGTGGAGAAAGGCATAGAAAGGAAAGGGAAAGTGTATGGGTGTTTTTTAGATCTGGAGAAAGCATATGATAGAGTGAAGAGGGGGAATTATGGAGGGTGCTGGAGGAATATGGAGTAGGGGGTAAATTAGGTAAAGGTATTAGGGCCTTTTATAGGAATAGCAGAATGTGTGAGAGTATTAGGAGGGGAGAGTGAGATGTTTGGGGTAGAGAGAGGGTTGAGACAGGGATGTGTAATGTCACCGTGGCTTTTCAATTTATTTATGGAGAGTGCCTGCAGAGGAATGATGAGGGAGGGAAGAGGGGTGGAATTGATGGATAGGGGTGATAGATGGGAAGTGAACATGATACTATTTGCGGATGATACTGCCTTAGTGGCGAAGAATTCAGAAGGGCTGTAGTATTTGGTGAAGGAGTTTGAGAGAGTGTGTGGACAAAAGGGTCTTAAGATAAATCCAGGTAAGAGTAAAGTGTTAGTGTTTGAGGAGGAGGAAACAGATGAGGGGATGGGGTTAGAGATTAGAGTAGGAGGTGTAGTATTAGAAGAAGTAAAGGTTTTCAGATATTTAGGGATGGATTTGGGTAAGGAAGGAGGGATGAAGGAAGAGATAGATCACAGAGTAGGAGAAGGAATGAGAGCATTGGAGTGGTCTGAGGGAATTATGGAAAGTGGGGGATTTATCCATAAACCTAAGATAAGTATGTTTGAAAAAATTTGTGTTCCAGCGGTACCATATGGGTGTGAAGTGGTTGGAATGCTAGGTCCAAGAAGAAAGTTAAGTGTTGAGATGAAAAGGTTGAGAGCGGTATGTGGGGTTAGTAGTAAAATAGAGAGGATTAGGAATAGGGCATAAGAGAGAGATGTGATTGGAAGAATGGTTTGGTGAGAAGAGTGGAGAAGGGAATGTTAAGATGGTTTGGACACTTGGAGAGAATGGAGAACAGAGGGTGGTTAGGAGAGTTTGGGAGTGGAGGGGATAGGAAGGAGAGGAAGGGGGAGACCAAGAATGAGAGGCGGATGGATGGAATAAAGGAAATGCTGGAAGAGAGAGGGATGAGGGGTGGAGGAAGGTAGGGTGCTGGCGAGAAGATAATGAATGGAGGAGGTGCTAGATGAAAGGAAAACATGAACTAGGAAGCCACGTACCACCACCCCGCTTGGCTGAATAAGGCCTAAAAATACTAATATATATATATATTAAAGATATATTAAAAATAATTATATATATATATTATTGTTATTATTATATTATTATTATATATTATTATATATATGTTATATTATATATATATATATTATATTATTATTATTATATATATTATTATATATACTATTTTTATATATATATATATATATATATATATATATATATTATTATATATATTATATTATTATTATTGTTATTATTATTATATACATATATATTGCTGCTATACAGGATATATATATGTATACATATATTATTATATTATATATGTTATAGTATATATATATAGAGCATGTAGTAAAGCATTGAAGGTAAACCATATAAGATATACAGGTGGTTATTATACATATTATTATTATATATGTTATTGCATATTATTATTGGTTATGATATATATTATTTATATATATATATATATTATATTATATTACATATATTATGTTTATATATATACATATATTATTATATATTATTATACTTATAATATTTATTATGTTATTGGCATATATATATTTAATATATACATATATATATATATTATAAAGTATATATATATTATATATATATATTATATTATATTATTATTATTATTATATATATATATATTATTATATATATACATATATATATATATATGGCTATATATATATATATATACATGAAAGATATACAGCAGTTATATATATATATATATAATTGATATATATATATATATATATATATATATGGTTATATATATATATAAGTTATATATATATATATATATATATATATATATATATATATATATTTATGTTTCCCGTAGTAAGAGAAAGGGTCGGAACCAACAAAATATCCACAAGAGCTGAGTAAATAAGTTCTGAAATGAAGCCAAATCAAAGGCAGACATAGAAACAAAATAATAAGGAAGCTCGTTCCAGACTTTACCAGCTGATTTGATGTAAATGTAAGAATAAGCTTAGTTGTTAAGTCCATCAGAGAGATGGACAGAGAGAGAATAAGAATGTGTTGAATGAAATGTGTTACATACCCTCCTCAAAGGGCTGATTATGCGACCAGAGAGTTCAGTAAAATCAGTGTCCATTGTAGTGGCCATATTATAATGGCCATATTGCAGAAAGAGACTGCAAAGTATCGGTGAGTGCAGAAGAATTGATAAAACTAAAATAGAATCCACTATTTTAAGGAAAGTTATATGAGAAGAGCCACTCAAAATATGTGATGCATTCTCATAGAAGGCCTACAATTTCCTTATAGAGAGCAATCAACTGGGAAGGAGTGAGGAAGCTCTGCAAGCAATTTATTTAGTGAGAGAAACAATGTTTCCTTTCCACGTAAGGTCATGGCCCAGGGGGTAAAGGAAAGTTAAGAAAATTAAGGAGAGATAAAGTTTTGAAATGTGTTTTAGGGATTTTATGATTGGGTGGAAGATTGCAGTGAGTATTTGAGAGTGAAATTAGTTCTTGATACTGAAAATAATTATTTTTCGACCTCAATTGAAAATTTGAGAAAGGTCAGTATCAAATGTCTAAGGTCATCCCTCCTAGAACAGTTATTTCCAGGTGAGTTGGCTCCGTTCAAAAATAAAGAGTACCTGAGGGGGGGGGGTTGAACAGTTGGTTTTAGCGTGTATTGATAATGAGATCACAGATAAAGGGTATTGGTGAAGGGAAAATATTAGTTGGGAACAGAAGAGATCCTTGAAAACGAATTTAAATTTATAGGATGGACAGTGACCAAACCACTACTGCAAATGCTTTATGGAATGGAAAGGAAATCAGAGAGAGGAATGGATACTGAAAAGAGAAAAGATTAGAAATCAAACTTTGGATGCAAGACTCTGTCGAAATCTTTAGATATGTTTAGGGCTACAACAAAACTTTTCACCGAAATGCCAACCAAACACAGAGGACAAGAAGTCAGAGAGGGGTGGGAACCAGAAAGACACTCAATCTCCGAGCTCTGCTTACCGAAACCACACACTTGACAATCTGTAATAAGATTGAAAGAAATACATTTTTTCCAAATCTTCTCACAATTCCTTGTCTTCCAAAACTTTGGGTAGCTGAACAGATGGAAGACATACGATTGACCAAGAGAATTGAGAATGGTCACTCATCTTAGGACAAGTGCTGAAATGACCAGGATGAATGAATGAACGGGTTGAATGGACTACACACCACTGGCAAGAAGGAAAGGTTGGAAGTTGATTGAGGTTTGGCCAAGTCAGGGTAAAAAGCTCGAAAGCACAAGTTTTAAGAACCATAAGAAGAATACCGTTAGGTGTATACCCCCTTCAGAGTTCTTAAGAGCCTGCTATATATATATATATATATTTATATGTATATATATATAGTATATATATATATATATATATATATATATATATATATATATGGGGAGAGAGAGAGAGAGAGAGAGAGAGAGAGAGAGAGAGAGAGAGAGAGAGAGAGAGATCAGAAGAGCAGTGCTCTTGTAATGGAGAGAGAGAGAGAGAGAGAGAGAGAGAGAGAGAGAGAGAGAGAGAGAGAGAGAGAGAGAGAGAGAGAGAGAGAGAGAGATTACATATTTAGAAGAAATTGCAATATTAGGCATAAGTGAGTTGTAGGGAGGTGGAGTAGAAAAAAACTGCGGAGGAGTAAAGTGAAATTATAGGCAATGTTCATATTTAGCTAAATGTAGAGCAGCAGTGATGCTGGCGGAAGAAGAATCAAGAGGAAGGAATGAAGAAGAAACAAAGTTAGGGTTGACATTTTTCTCATGACCCAGGTGAGTGCGAGAGGAAGTGGAATCGAACAATTTACTCATTTTATAACGAAAAAAAAAGAGTTTTTAGTGAGTAGATTTTTCATATTTCCTGATTAAAACAGAAGAAGAAAATTTAGATTCTGAAGTTAGAAGACAACAATGATTCCTAATGACAGCCTCCCTGAGAAGACGAATAGCAACGAGAAGTAAGCGGAGTTACAAAAAGTTTTGACTTTTAATTGAAGGGAAGGAAAATGGATGTACATCTCCATGCCAGAGAGATAATTGCCTCAGTTCTACATTCTACACTCTCAATGATATCAAAGAGGTATGACTGCAGCACCAAAGTTCCAAAATATTTTTCTCGCCGAATGCCGGTACGCTTTCTGAGAATGATCTGAAGAAACAGAACAGGATACATTTATACATATATTGAAAGGTTGAAAGAGTTTAACAGTATAAAAACAAGGATTGGAAGTTATGAAAAAGTTTTGTATGTTTGGTTCATCTTCATGACGATCAGAGAAATTGACAAAGAAGATTTCCTACCATCTGCTCATGGCTGTTAGAGATTTAGAAATGGGAGTCAGGTTCATCAGCTTTATCATTAGGAATTAGAGAAAATTCACTGACGTTAGTAAACGTTAAAATCACTAGGAAATAATAATTTCAGAGAAAGTAGAGGAAGAGAGAATATGTTCCGTTGTGAAGTTTAGATACTCGAATAATTTATAATAGTCAATAGAGTTAGAAGATAAATAAACAGGTGAATATAGTCTTAGACTGAGAAAAAGGTCTAAACTACGAGTTTAAAATTCAAAGCCTCCGAAATTAAAACATAAACCACATACGACTTCGCTGTGGCTTGCTCACGACATAGCTTTAATTTATATGAGTCATATTGGAACGCTCACAAATATGGGTTTCATTTAAAAACAAGATGAGGCCTAGAGAGACTGAGAGCCTGGGTACGTGGACATTAGAATAAAAATCAGCAAATAGTTTCCGAAATTAATTAGGCAAGAGAACCATGTACCGGAACAAGAAAGTAATTTAGTGAATGCCCCCTCCCCCATCATCAGAAACCCCCAAGTGAATGATGGACTATCTTAGAAAGCCATCTTCATGGCTTTTCCAAGGCTCCATGAGGTAACCAATTTGAAAAGTTCTTTAAAGAGTTTGTGATTGCGTGTGTTGAGTGAATAGGACGGAGTGCCTACTAAACTAGACTACAGACCAGAATATAGATTCAGAACAACGCTGGATGCATTTTTATTTTTTATTTTTTGTAAAAAAGGCGAGGGGTTCTAGACTCTACCTTCTCAAGGAGACTTGCATTTATGAAACCATCCCATATATAAGATGAATACTCCATACAAGTACAACATCCCTCGAAAGAGTAAGCCGTTGGGGTCTGAAGGAGTTCTGATAGCTCCAAATAACATTCAATATTTTAGAAACTTTTTAGTGGGAAAGGTAATGCGATATTTCCAAAAAAGATAAGAAAATAAAATACCAAAAATATTAAGAATGGAAGAAGATTTGAGCTGTGGGTTCTTGAATAAGTTGTTGTTGTGTATAAGATTATTTCTGGTAAAGATAAAAAAAATAACAACCGTATTTCCATTGTCCCCATAAAAATATGAAAGAAAGAGAAGCCAGTTTCCCTGAAAAGCCAACACCTACCATTAATTTTTCTGCTGAGAAAAGACTTCCTTTATATGAATTAGATAAAGAAAAGATACAGGCTGGTTACTGCAAAGCTGTACCCTAGTAGCATTAACTTTCTTTTCTATTGAGAAAGATATCTTTCATATTGAAGGAGTTATGAAGTGTAGAGTCGCTGGTAATAGAGTGAATAGTGATATGAAGTAGACAGACAGAAAATCATATAAAACGAAAAGGAGAATGTTCGAAAAAAAACAGTGTCCTTATACCTGTTCAGACGACGCTGAAAATGTACACAATTTGTAATCCTGATCCCAAATTCCACAATGTAAATGAAACGGAATAAAATCTCTCGAGGAAACTAGTACATAAGTTCAAGTTCATCCCTTCTTTTTGAACCATTTCAAAGAAATTATTTTTTCTTCGACTAAAATATTCGTGCTTTGACAGGGCCTTAAAATATTTTTGTCAATAATTCTGAATTTTTATATACTGATAAAATAAATTCCTCAATTATTAAAAAAAAAAGTTTCCGATAAATCTTCCTTATGATTTTTAAAACTAAATTAAATTATTTAAGCCTTCAATAAAAGTTATCTTATATAGCATAACCTTAGTCGTACGAAATCTGAACGTATCCTGCATGTTGGAAAATGGTAGTATATCCTTTGAAAATTGACAAGAGATAAAAACTTGGTAATATTTTCCGTGATAATTTTCTTTTGCGTGAACAGGGTATTAGGAAAACTACTACTTATTGCTTTAAGGGGGATAAATTAGTGTAAACAGAGATATTTTGGTAGGTATATAAACAAACATGTATAAGTTTAAATAGATTCCAATGCTTACAGAAACCTAATTCAAATTTACATAAATATATCCACACATACATGTTAGATATATACCTTAAACGAAAGAATAAAAGGATAGATAGATAGATAGATATGATAGATAGATAGATGGGGATAGGTAGATAGATGGTGATAGGATATATAGATAGATAAAATAGATAGATAGATTTCTTCAGGAACCCCTTGAATTAAAGGGTTAAATTCTTCCGAATTGTCTCCCTTTTAAACATTTATATGAAATTCTATTTTGCTTTATCGTTAACCGGACTCCAATGTGGCTCGAGATTTCTTAAGTGACCAATGAAACAATTGTAATCAAAACAGGTACATCTCCAGCTCTTGTATTATCTTTGTTTTAAAAAAGAGAAAGAAAAAGAAAAAGAAAAGGGGGTTTAGAATACCATCTAACTTATATATATAGTGGTTATATGTTGTTAAGAAAGAGTTATATATAGCGGTTATTATTATTATATATATATATATATATATATGTATATATATATATATATATATATATATATATATATATATATATATATAGGCGTATTTATATGGTATGTTATAAAGTTAGTTAAAGAAAGATATATATATATATATATATATATATATATATAGTATATATATATATATATGTATATATATATATATATATATATATATAAATATAAGCCATATATATTGTTATGTTATATAGATATATATATTATATATATATATATATATAAAGATAGATATATATATGTATATATATATATATATATATATATATATATATATATATATATATATATATATATATATCAAAGTGGTGAATGTCTTTGGGTGAGCAGCGGCTATTATATTTATAATTAATAGGCTGTTCGCGGGAAGATTGAACAAACTTTATACTTTAGGAGGATTCCCATTCCCATAGACGGCATTGAGTTTCTGCAATCAGCTGTTAAGAAAAATATATAGTGATATATATATAGGAAATACAGTTATATATATATACATATATACATATTATATATAGAGATAGAGAGAAAATATATATATATATATATAGAGTATATATATGTTGGAATATATATATATATATATATATATATATATTAATTTAATTTTTTAAATATTACGGAAGGTTTACTTGAACATGAAATCTATTCTCCTGGTCGTTTTGCAAAATTCTTCTATTATTAAATTATAAAATTTGTCTTTATTTTCATTTCTTAAGATAATTTTTTTCTATCGATATTAGGAAAAGATTGGACAATCTTACTTTCATTTGAGAGTTTCTCAAATATGTTTAGTTCTCTTAATTGAGAGCTGAAAATGTGCGTTCAACACTTGCACTTGATATTGGTATAGTTAGAGTTAAAATTAACAGTCTATAGAGTTCCTTAAGACATTCTGAAATCTTATTCTCTAATAAATACTTAAGGATTTCGTCAACATTATCTTCTTTAGCAAAAATTTTGTTTCAGTATGCAATACACAATTCAGATCGCAAACGTGGAAAGTCAAAGTAAGAATGGTAATTTATTTTTAAGATTGAAAAGCCTTTTGAGGAAAACTAATATTGTATAGTTTAAATTTTTGCCATTCAAAAGTTGTACAAAATCCAAATTATTAAAAGACATAAAACCCCGCTCTTTGGTGGTATTTGGGTGTCGTGGCTCCTCCGCCCCCTCCCCTGTCGGGTATGAAAACGCAACGTCCCCCACCAGGTTCCCTGGGTCGGTCTGAGCCCCTAAGCCGTGTAATACCTTACAAATAATATATATATATACTATGTCCCAGCACTCCCCCAAAAAAATAGCCAATTTTTATATTTTTTTATGTTTAATTTTTTTTATTTTTTTACATTTTCCTCTCAACTAAAATTTCACAAGGATTCCAAAATGTATTTCTTTTTTCCTGTAGCTTTTGTAGTTTTCTTGATTTTTTATTTTTTATTCTTTACAGTTTCCCCGGTAAAATTTTGCCAGGATTCCAAGAATGTATTTCTTTTTCCGGTAGCTGTTGTAGTTTTGAGATATGGATTGTGGCTCTAGAGGTTGGGCTTTCATATATATATATATATATATATATATATATATATATATATTAAAGATATATATGAAATAAGCAGTTAAGTTAAGGTTGGTTATTATATATATATA
>JABUQX010043134.1:45000-48186 GCA_015478945.1 Trachelipus rathkii
TAATATACTCGTAAATCGAAAATACAAAATATATTTCATTGGTTAAACTATTTTATAATATATATATATTAAGGTCTTTTAAAATGATATCAATATATAAAAGTTACTGTTAAATCGTTCGTGATCAACTCCAATATATTTAATTATATATATATACATATATATTACATATATATATATATATTATTATTATGTTATATTATTATTATATTTTTTAATATATTGTTATTATATATATTATTATTATTATTGCTATTATGTTATTATTATTATTATTATTATATTACATATATACTTTGCTATTATATATATTATTATTATTGTTATGAGCAGAAATTTAATTATATATACATATATTTATTATTATTATATATATTATATTATTACATATTATTATATATATATATTATTATTATATATATATATATATATATATAGTGATTAACATATATTATTATTATTATTATTATTATTATATATATATTATTATTATTATTATTATTATTATTATTATACATACATATATATATTATGGTATATATATATATATGTTATATATATATGAGTTATATATATGTAAAGAGTTATATATATATATATATATATATATATATATATATATATATATATATATATATATATATATATATATATATATATATATATATATATGTTATATATATATATATTTATACAGAGGTGGGCATCGTTTCATTCTTTTGTTAAATTAATATTTTATTTTGATAATCTTATTTATATCTTCAATTTAAATTTTATAATTTATTTCATTTTGGTTCATTATAGAATATATTTAAAGATAGTAATAATATATTACAATGATAAATAGCTTCAATATGTTATTAAGTCTGATAAATAAATTGGCACATAGATAAACCCGTTATTCCTTGTATATGATACCTTTATGGCTCTGTCATGCGAACGAAATTATAATATATACATATATATTATGTTATATATATATATTAAGGTATATTATGTTATATATTATTATTATTATGTATATATTATTATATATTATATATATATATATATATATATATAATTATATATATTATGCTAAAGAAAGTTATATAATATTGCTATATATATACATATATATATATATATTGTTATCTAAATTATTATTAAGTTACTATATACAGATGACTGGCTATGCTATAAACTATTACCAGTTATATGAATGTATGTAATGCTTATATATACAGTTACATACATATACATATATATATATATATTATTATTATTATTATTATTATGGTTACATATTACATATATTATTATTATATATGCTATTATTATTATTAGATATTATTACATATTATTATTATAATATTTATATTATTGTATTATTATATTATTATTATATATTACATGGTATTATTATTTTTTTTAGCATGTTATATAATTATCTTTAATATATTATAAGCATAAATATTATTATTATTATATTACGGTATTTACATTTATCTATGTTATTATATATATCAGTATATATTATATATATATATATTATTGCCATATTATTATTATATATTATTACATATATTATATTATTATTATTATATATATATATATAAATATTATTATTGAAACATACATTAAAAAAAATATTACATACATACATGCATACATATTTATTAGTTATTTATATATATATAAATATATATATATATATGAGAGCAGGATATATATATATATAGCATATATATATATATATATATATATATATATATATATATATATATATATATATATATATATATATTTATTATATATATATATATATATATCAACATTATCATCATCATCTACCGAAGGCAATATAAATTTTAAAAAAGAATTTTCCGAAATTATGTGTTTGTACAGACATGTTGTATGTGACTGCAACATAATATTTACTATTTTATTAAGTCTAGTGTTCCACTTTATCTCTACACTCCTTCCAGGAAGTAGAGAAACCCAATATTCACTGTAATATATATAATATTATGTTGTTATGATACATATTGGTTGGTTACGCCATAAGTTGGTATATTATTATTATTGTTGCTATATATGGTTATTGTTGGCGCGAGTTGTGCTATTTTTCATATTATTATTATTACTACATTATATAAATATATATATATACGTATTATATTATTATATTATGTTATTTGTATATATATATTATTATAAACATATTGTTATTGTAATTATTATTATGCTATTATTATTATTATTATTGTTATTATTATATATATATTATTATATAAACTATAATATTGTTGTTGGTTATTATTATTATTATTATTATTATTATTATTATTATATTATTATTACATAATATTATTATTACATATTATATATATGTATATATATTATTATTATTACATGCATATCCTATAGGCCTATCCATGTTATTATATATTATATATTATGCATTATATATATATATATATATATTATTATTAATATCGTTAATGATGGTTATTATTGATTTTTATTAGCATGTTTATAAACCTATATACTATTACTATGATATGTTTATACATACATACATACATATTATTATTATTATATATATATAAATATTATATATATATATTATTACATATTATTAAGCATATTATTATATATATATTGGTTATTATATTATTACATATGCTATATTATATATATATTATTATATTACATTATATTATATCCATATACCGTGCATACATATATATATTATTATTATTATTATATGAAAGAAAGATATTGAAGAAGAAGAAGATATGTAGTTACTATTATTATACATATGATATATAGCATGATATATATACATATTATATTATTATTATATAGTATATACATATATGGTATATATATATAAATATATAAGCATATCTTGCTATATTATATATATATATATATATTATATACATATATATATATATGCTAAGGCTATATATATATACATATAAAGATATATATATATATACATATACAGCAGCAGTATGTATATATATATATATATATATATATATATATATATACATATATGCTATATATATATATTATAAGGTTATATTTATATATATATATTGAAGCATGCACGAAAACGCTGGTGCGTTTCAATGATAAACGCGAAAACGTATTAATCAACCCATCTGATAAAAATGAACCAAAAGTGGCCACCTG
>JABUQX010043135.1:0-2500 GCA_015478945.1 Trachelipus rathkii
AGGATATTTATACCTACGTCATTTTTATTAGGTCATTGAACGCGAGTAACATATATTTAAACACATAAACTTACATGACTATGTGTGAACCAGGTAACTGGGCGTAAAAAGATATATTTACGTGTGTACCAGGAACACACAAATTATGTACATTTATGTATAGCGCCGAGACCCAAAAAATTATATATATATTTTACATACCACTAATAAACTAAATATATATATATATATAATTTGGATATTATTATCTATATATATATATATATATATATATATATATATATATATATATATATATATATAATATATATATATATATATATAATATATATATGTGTGGTATATATATCAGTGAATTTTAATACGTATGCACGAACATATAATGTAGTATAATATATATATATGATATGTATATATATGTTAGTAACACAATATATATATATTAAAAAGTATATATAATAATATTATATATATAATAATATATAATATATATATATAGATATATATATATATTAATAGTATATATATATATTTATATATATATAGTATATAGTATATATATATATATATATATAATATAATATATATATATATATATTATATAATATATATACGTGGCAGTAATTTTAGAATGTGTTATTTAATCAGCTAAACGAACGCTCCTCTGGTCTTGTTTCATTTTTTGTTTGTTTCTAGTTTGTTTCAAATAAACTAAATTCGATGATTTGATAACTTTTTTTATTCTTTTAGTCTTATGTTTCATTTTTATGAATTTGATTTTTTTCATTTAATTAAAAATAAATAAATAATTAATTTTTGAAATATTTAATTTTGACTTTTATTTAACTTTAATATTGATAAAAATAGAACTGTAAAAAACTAGTCCATCATCTTTAATAACAATAGAGTAAAAAAGAAATTGTGACTGTTAGACCACAAGAAAATATATATCCCATAGAATAAACTTTAATCAAAATTAATATAAAGGAAATTTGGTCTTTAACAATCCCGTATGAAAAGGGCAGTCGAGAAGCATTCACAGCATGGAATGAAAGATCTGGAGTATCTCTCATTTTTTACCTTAATAGTGAGGTGTGATAGTTAATGACTTCCGCTTAATAAATCCGAACAAAGGGCTAAATACCCGACCTAAAAAGACTTCTCGACTTATATAAAACTCAGCGGAATAAACAGGATAAAAAAAATTACATACAAAATATTATCATAAAGAAATACACGAACTGTGTACGCATAGCAGCAAGACTTCAAGAAGCCGAAACTTTTGATATCAGAAAATATATTTATAACAATAATAAATAATCTGCAACGTCCAGATTGACGTGCAAAAAGCTATAGAGAACTCTAAACCATAATTACAACTGTCACGCCCTCACGACAGAACTGGCGTCCGAAACAAGGACTGATACGTCCGAACAAGGAACTTGATACGTACCGAGAACGGGCTAGTACGGTCCAAGAAAAAGGACTAGTACGTCGCCGAAAGAAAGGAAACTAGTAAACAACTGAGAAAAAAAATTGCAAAAATCGAAAAAAATAATCCGTCAAATTTGATCACAAAAGCTGCCATAAAAATTTTTTCGGGGGGAATAAGACAAATAGTCTCCCGAAAAGTCTGGAAAAACTCCATGAGCTATAATCGGCCAAGGGATTTGAAAAGTGCCCGAACATTTATATCCCTTTTATGTGCTTATAAGAAGATAAAAACAAGAAACCCAGAGGACAAAACAAAATTTTTACCACTCTTAAACAGGCACAGGGAAATTGCAGCGAAAAGATCAAAGAGGTTAGTGTGTTCATTCTCTCATTTTTATTGTATCTATATCCTATACTTGTGATAGACCTATACAGGTCGCAAGTAAAAATTGCCAACTATATAATAAATATATAAATATTATAGTAAATATATATATAAATATATAATCTAGATAATAAAATATATATATATAATATTATATATATATATGATATTTATATAATATATATAATATATATATATATATTATATATATATAATATATTTTGGTAAGTTTTATTTTATGTTATTGTGTTTAGGTATTTATTATACTATAGTTATAATAGTAATATGATATATAAGAGTATCTTGGGTGGTAAATACCTTTACGGAGTAGAGGGGAGATAGGCTGTTGTGCAGTATATTCTCTCTTGCATAAAAGTAGTGTCGGCCCTAAGAGCAATTTTAAAGATCAAAGATTCTAGTTGCCTCTCATTGTGGAAAAATCACTCCATAATAGTAAAGTGCACATCTCACTTGTTTAAAATAACACAGTATCATGGTGATGTATATAGGGCAGAGAAAATTAATCTTATAAAATGTTTCTTGCGCTTCTAATGTGGTATGAAAGACACGAATTAAGATACGGAATACTAGACTGGCTTGCATTATAATAGTTGACTTGTCGATTAACGTTATCTCATACATTGTATTTGTAAAAACACGAAAAAGCATTTTAAAGGAAAT
>JABUQX010043135.1:7500-15000 GCA_015478945.1 Trachelipus rathkii
TTAAAAAATATAAGGACAAAGTCTATTTTTATAAATCACATCTGGGAACAATACATATTACTGCAAAAATAAAAATTAAAAGTCTATAAGAGGCAGAAAATTCAACTTCACAAAGCCAAACTAATACACAGAATGATTTCGTCAAAATCTCGTGCGCGGACTAATACACGTGGGTCCAAGTTATTTCTACAGTGTTGCCAGATTTACTCGAATATTAGACTAAAAGTCTCTAAAAATTAATGTTAATAGTTTGTTCGGTGCTTATTGTATAAATAATAAAATGATTGCAAATACATTTAAACATTTGTTGACAATTGTTGAAAATTTGAAATTTTTTGAAAAACTCCATAATAATTGTGCCAGATGTATATATAATATAAATATAATATATATATAATTATAGTATATTAATATAATAATATATATATATATATATATATATAAATAATATATATATATATATATATATATAATATATATATATCAGTATTAATTTAAATGCATAAGAATATATATATATATCAGTAGTATATTACGTACATAAAAGAAAGTGCCATTAATATTATCAATTTAATATAGACTGATAGAAGGTATTAAAAAAACCGCAGTGTCATTTATAGTAATATAATTGTTAGTCATGAGTAATACATATTCCGAATAAAAAATGCCAAAATGTAATATAATTTACTATACAAAAAATACTGCCAAATAGTATATTAAGTTACCTATAAAAATGCCAAATAGTATATTAATTTACTTATATAAAATACTGCGAATAGTATATATTACTGATATAGGATTGCCAAACAATATATTATTTACTTTACTTAAAAATACCGAAAAAATAATATTAATTTGTATTTAGATATACAAGAAGTGCTAATAAAACATAGTATTGTTTTATACATACATACATACATAATGTAGAGACATATATATATATATAAATATAATATAATATATTATATATATAATATATATAATAATATATATATATATATATATATAAATATATATAATATAATATATAATAATTTATAATATATTGAGGTGGCCTAAATATAGAATAAATCGGATTGGAAATTAACTAGGTCCATTGCTTCCCGGTCAATTTGAGAGGTAAGAAGAGCACAGATTACCTGCACTCGGGTAAAATGCAGAGAAGAATAATTCTATCCGAGCTGCTTACTCATCCATTTGGAGGAGTATGAGCTTAGCTTACATGGGTGAGGACACAGTCTAAAACCGCTGTTAGGTCCGACCTCTCTGATCAAGATAATTATTCAGGTCATGATGGAGGAAAGCCATGAGGATAGTCCATTCAATTTGGAATGAAGAGGTATTTAATAAAAGGTACGGAAAGCAGTGCTAAAGTCAAGATTCAAGGCTTAAAGGTGTTATTAGTAAGAAGAAGACGGTGGATCAAACTTCAAAAGGAAATTGGACAGTCATTTTGAAGCTTTGCAAAACCTAACCCAGCACTAATACACAATAACCCATGATCGAGACACCAAGCTTAGATTATTCGGATGTAGTGAAGTGATAAGGGACAATCCATTAAACGCAGGAGGATGCGGGAATATACCCGTAAGACGTCGTCGATCAATTTATGATCTGGATGATGCCAAAGTGACCAAAATCACTCTTGTGCCTCGTAAATTGAAGGGATTGGTTCCAGCCACTTCTTATCTGTGGAAAACCGTACAGATAAATAGAAATATTATAGAATTTTGTTCTGTGTGATAAATCAGAACGAATCAGGCATAAAATCCGAGCAGATAGGCACAAACACAACAGAAGCACAGAAGCCAATAAATAGCTTAAATCGGAAGTAAAATAGATTCAATAGCGATAGAAATACCATAGTTTAATGGAAGAAACACTTTGATTATGCAGCCGATAAGAACTTATATAAATAATACATGGCACATAAGATACGGCCTACAGCAATATTATTTATAAAGATCGCTCTATTATGTTTATTCTTCACAAACTTAGGAAGAATATTTTGAAGAGCATAATATTAATTCACCACAGCATAGATAAGTTTCAGGAACCCAATCTTATATACTCTATGGGAGATTGAAACATTATTATTTTTTTTTCTGAAAGCATTTTTAACAACATATAAAATAGTTCACTTTTGAAGGAGATTCTGAGGATAATAAGGCATTAAGGAAAACATGCCTGTAGGAACCTATAACAAGATAGTAAATTTTACGGTGAAGGGGGTCACGAGGATTGATTCCAATTGCAAGTTAATACCTGATTAAGTTCGGGGAAGGACCAATGTTGTCCCATCTTAGCTCACTTACCTGTATGGCAGAGAGGTAAAAGATTTAACATTTGAGAATGAGCATTACTTGCAACCCTTTGGTAAATATACAAAGGATGAAATAATTCCGTCCCGAGCGTGCATAGTCATTCAAATGGGAATGAATGCAGCTTATACTGGTAAGGACCACAGTTGTAAGGAACTGTTGGAGTCCGACCTCTCCGATTGATTCAGATATCTTGATTCTGATAAGGAGATAAGGGAATGGTCCATTCGATTATGGTCACAAGTTGAACTAGAATGATGAGGTACGTAGAGAGAAGGTACCGAAAGCTGTAAGGATCATACTGCTTTACACATAATGATGTGTAGAACCTCTTGGAAAAGAAAGAGTAGACGTAGGAAGTACGAGATGAAGAAAACTCGGAAAACACGCTGATCCAATTGATGATAGTCTCTGTAAAGTTGTAAAGGAACTTCATCGCACAACTCTAATGTACTTAGGGTAAACGTTAATGACACTCTGACGTATAAGTGTCCACCATCTTAAAAGTCGCAAGTATCATCGCGCATTGAGCAGAAGATACAGAGTTAATAGAGAAGAGGAAAACTGGAATTGCCCTTGAGAGCTGCATGAAAAGCATAAGCAAATTATCTTTCTAAGGGAACAGAGATTAACAATGCTCGCCTTCCAGCTTTTCTAATTCTAATAGGACACGAAGTGCTTCAGACTCATCTGATTGATATACAGAAGAAAGCTAAATATTTGTGGAAAAGAGAAAGGTAGAGGTAAAGACTGTTGACAAATATCCGTTGTCACTCTTATCGAAGTAGTAACTTCAACTCTAAAGCTCTCACTATAACACAAGCAGGAAGCTGAATTCGCAGATCAATCAAAAGTTTCATCTGATCATACCAACCACCTATCTTTGTGAACAAAGAAAGAACAGGATCCAAGAGATTGTATGTATAAGGCCTTACATGCGATTTCAAATTTGGTAAAGGGGTTAAAATCCCGAGAGGTGTAACTCTAGTTTTGATCTTTCAAGGCGACACGAGATATGGTGCACGGTATTTATTTGTGATCGGAAGAATACAAAAGAATGCAGGTCATAATGTAAAGAAACAATAATAAACACATGATGCATAAAAGGAAAAACTATACAGAGGATTATAGAAAAACGCCACTTAAAGGCATACAAAAAGATTTAGAAAATGCCATACTAAATTCATACAGAAAATCACCAAAACCCTGCAGAACTACAACAATAAAGAACGATATCAGCAGATCACACAGTAAGATACTTTTATAATAACTAAAGAAGCCTTTAGGGCAGAAAGAAGTTAATGTCCGAAAATAGAGAAATCAGTCCATGAAGAAGGTTATTGAAAATAATTTCTTTGTGTAGTCTGTTATTTCTTCTCCTGGCTTAACGAGGGAAAGGACAGGCAAGATAGAGAGATTATCACTAAATAACACTCACATTGGACACGGTAGAAGTATAAATAAAGAAGCTTAAGAGAAACAAAACTGTTAAGAAGAAAATAACAGAACAAAATGATAGATAATAAAAGTAAGCTCATCCAAAAAGGGGTAGAATGAGCACATCAGTCAACTGTCTGGTTCCAATATGAAGAAAGCCTTTATATATATATAAATAATGATATATGAGTTTTCTTCATATGATAACCTCTCAGTATTATTCAGCGGATCAATTAATCTTAAAGACTGAGAACCAGGTTACAGTACATTTCAGTTTTATCCATCGGATCAAATACACATTGATCGGGAAGAAAGGAATGATAGATTCAATACTTAAGGAAACCACAGAAGAAACCTTAACTATCTCACTGATAATTTGCGAAACATAGAAGAGAAATTTTGATAGGAAGTTCAACAAGAGATACAGATATGAGTAAACTCATGGTAAAAATCTTAAAGAAAAGATTGATGGCGAAGAAGCCAGAAGCACCATGTTACAGGATCAATAGGATCATCAGAACTTACTAATCTGAAATTTGACATTGTTGAAGGATACGAGAAAGTGCACGTTCAACTATCCAGACGCATTGCTTCAAATGGAAGAAGGAACCAAATAATAACAGAAGAAGTTTATAGCAATAAAGCTTAATTTCGCAAATATTTTCTACTGAACACATACGTATACGAGCTAATAAAGCTAATAGTTTTCTAAGTTCAATGGTTATATATAAAGAAGGAAACAGATGGAAACAGGACAAAGGTAGTTAGATCAGTAAGAGAACCTGTGTATCCATAGTAAATGTAAAGGCGAAACATCTTTAGGAAAGAAAAGATGGAACCATTGATTCGATACTTTAAAGTCATAAAAAGACAGCAGTAAAAGTTAATGGTGAACAAATATGAGAAAGAAAACAACTTTCCTTAAGAAATGATAGTTAGAAAATTAAGCAATGAAGAAAATAAATTTAGAAGAAGGAAGTGTGATTCTGATAATAAAGAACAAAACAGCTGATACAAAAGAACAACGTCGTTCTAAATCAAAAGGCTGATTCACAAGAGTAAGAACACCTTTAGAAAATAAACAAGTAAGTGTATACTACTTCAGCTTATGGGATTCTAATTAAATTAAATTTAGAGTACCTAAGTTTGAAGTCGCATATAATTTAAAAAGCATCATGTATAGCCTAATGAGTTTAGAAACAAGGGTAAATATAAGTAATATTTTAGTCATCAAACTAAAGAAGATACTCGTCTTGTATTTTAACAGAGAAGAATATCTTCTATAGTCGGATGATTAAAAGTAAGCCAAACTTAAGAGAACATTTATAAAAGAAAACATTTATGACTTATTTATAATCTTTCTAGTAAATATACGTTACATTGTTACTCTTTAATACATTTTTTTTTGTTTCACATTTAGTCAATACATGACGTATAAATGACAACAATTTTAATGATAATTTATCTTATAAATATAAGTGGTAATATTACAATATTCAGCATAACATGCGAAAACGCACAATAGGTGAACAAGTAGGGAGCCACTAATGATTCAGTACACGGCTACCCACTCTGAATTATAAGTTTATATCAGTTATAACTTTTGCATTTTTCTTCTAAACTGATATAGTTCCACATTTGAACATTTGATCAATGCATAATAAATATTTAGTGTAAGTCATAGTAACCACATAATTATCATTATATGATGTAATTCAGTCATTACAAATTACTTGTAACATTAAAAGGTATGAATGAAAGAGTTAAAATATCAATACAGTCAAGCAAATTCTAACACATTTAGGAATTTTAGTTACAAAAGGGTCAGGTAACAATAATTTAGTTTGACCTACATACCACGATTTGTTACTTCAATAAAATAACAACATGTTAAATACCTCTTAGTTAAAGTAAAAATCTCCTACATGTAAATCTCATAAACGTAATACTAGTATACATGTATACATTCATAGATGTAAATTATGAGATATACATAAGGTGATTCATATGTGCGCATTACATACATATCTGAACGTAATACTTACATATGGAGCATTATGTGTATATGCAAACGACATGGAAACATTTGTGCATTAATTGACTTCACAATCAAAAGACACATTAGTCTTGTTATATTTAGTTGAAACTGACGTTCAGTCATCATTTAATAACATAACATTCGTCCAGTCATGTAGTAATAACATAACAGTTCATGTTCCTAAATATTCAATCATGTTTGAATACATAAACACACCTAGTATTTTATGTTTAATTTTTGTTTAAATTTTAAATTTTTTCCATTTTTTTTTTACCAAAAATAGGTAAACAAAAAGGTGTAAGGATGATTGAGGAATAATAGTGTGAGTACAAGAATTTGTTGTTTATTTTCAAATTTCAATAATTTTTTTTCTTTTGTTTACAAAGTTCATATATTCTCCCATTCGAGAATATTTCTTACTAATTCACACACGCACACAAAAATTGTTATATTTTTCTTATATATCTAAAATATAATTTTTGGTAATATGGTAATACAATCTTGGTAATTATAATAACAGGAGTACCTAAGAAACTTTATTTAAATTTTTACAGGAATTTATATTTTATTATTTACTAATCCTAATACAGAATCTTTTTTTTGCAGAATTTCTCTGGAGTAAGTATACTATCAGGGAACATTAATGTATTCATTTTTACAGGCATTCATTTTAGCAGGGAACACTGATCTTTTCACTTTACAGGATAATGTGATTCGTCAGTAACAGACAGATATGTCATTGGAATTTCCCTATCATGTCGAAAAAACACCTCCACTCAATTTAAGTTGAAATGTAATTGAACTTATCCTGAAAACTTGATATGATTTCTTTTTTTTTAATCATATTTGATTTTTAGGTTAAAGTCATTTATTTCCACTCTCCATCAAAATAATGGAGTAAATTCAGTAATGTACTGCTTTGGTAAAACTTTTGAGTTTCTCATAACGTTAATAAATTTGTTATATTGTAATTTAAAGTATTACCCTTTAGATTCAACAACTTATTATTAACAAGTGCTTTCGAGTGACTTTGCAAGTTTGCAGATTAATGAATCAACATGTGAAATTACTCGAAGAGACTTGTTCATACTTTACTTCACATAATTTTATTACTTCAAAGCACATGGATGTAAGATAAAGGATAAATTCAATTATATTTTTCTGAGTCCTAGGGATGTAATCATTACCACACTGTCTCAGTAATAATTGAGGAGTAATATCTAGTAATAATATGTAATACATATATATATATAATGCCCCTGTTCAAATATAAAAGTTAGTGAAAAAGAAAAGCTAAATATTTTTTTTAACAATTTGAACATTGTCCCTGTTCATCAGATTTTAATAATCCCTATTACCTATAAACTTTTTTTTTTTTTAACGAGAATACAGTATTATAAGATTTCTAGTATACGAAAGATAGTAATTTTTCCCAAAGTATTTAATTTATTTTTAGAAATTTTAATTTCAATTTTCTTTTAATATTTTTTTATTATTTTTATTGATACAAACATTAATATCATATCATATCACAATGTTCACAACTTTATAGACAAGTAACAGTTCACATACCAGTCAACAGCATTTTTGAACGGATAACAGCATGCAAACACTGTTTTAGATATCAAATTCAGTCACTAAAAACTCACTTTTGCAACATGTAACAAACATACACAACAGCATTTAAACATTACTTGAAACAAC
>JABUQX010043135.1:20000-25000 GCA_015478945.1 Trachelipus rathkii
GGATACTCTTTGAAACACCAACTACATTATTCATCACCCTCTCTTTCTAATGCCACATGGCTTTCGTTATGTGGACGACGTGTTCTGCGCACATCGAAATGACATCAAATATAAATTTCATTTTACAACATATCAATAACATTCATCCCTCTATCTCCTTCACACATGAATTACCTATTAACTCTTCTCTACCTTTTTTTGATACTTTAATTTCATTGAAAAACTCTCCACATTTATCCTTTTCTGTCTACAGAAAACCCACTTCTTCCTCCTCTTATATACATTGGTTTTCGACTCATACAAATAACACAAAATTAGCTACACTAACTGCCCTCTATCTTAGAGCCCTTCGAGTTTGCTCTCCTCCTAATTCTCAACAGAAATTCAATTTCTTTTTTCTACTTTCATCAAACTAAAATATCCTCCTTATGTCATTAATTCAGCATTTCGCAAAGCCAAAAAAAAATTCTATAATAGTAACCCTCCCATTCCTCACACCACTTTTTCTTATCTTCCCATTCCTCATAATTTAAATCATCAATTAAAGAACATCTTCCCAAAAATATTCGCTTTATAAAAAATAATACAATTCCCTTGAAAAAAAATTTTAAACCCCCTAAAATTAATACTTATCAAAAGCAATGTATTTATAAAATTCCCTGCTATGACTGTCCATCTGTTTACATGGGCGAGACTAATGATCTACCCAGACGAGTTAAACCAAACATAACATGATCTTATCAAAAGACCTCCTAATTCAGCTTTAACAGTCATCGAACTCTGCACGACCATAAAAATCAATATAAATTCCGTTTCTCAATTGAAATAATACATCAATCAATTTATGAAGAGGAAAATAATTGAATGTCATATATACAATACTGATAATTTTAATAAATACCGGGCGACGTGACCTTGAAACATTAATTCAAAAATCTTACTCCTAAATTCAGGATGCCTTAAAGATGTGAAGAGGAGGGACGGCCAACTAAATTATACAATAATTTTTCATTTAACTTTTTTTATTTTTGTATATCTTGCCATTCCATCGGACAGAGGCCTTTGATTGTCTTAGGCGAAAGTAATGTTATTTGTTTTGTTTATATTTCAAAATTTTATCTTTAAGTTTTTTATTAAAAGTATTATTTTACTTGCCTAGGGTGACTATCTTTATATATATATATTATATATATATATATTTTATATATATAATATAGTATATTATATATACTATATATATATATATATTATATATATTATATATATATATATATATATATATATAATATATATATGTTATATATATATATTATATATATATTATATATATATTATATATATATATTAATATATATATATATAATATATATATATATATATATATATATATATATATATAATATATATATATATATATATTATATATTATATAATTAATATATTATATATATATATATATATATATAATTATTAAATTCAATTTAAATAAAATATTTTTGAAAAGAGATTTCGGAAAATGTTTGATTTTCTTGAAGATATTTACTTTTAAAATAAATAAATACATTAATATTTAACAATTATATTTATTTTCCTTTTCTTTGAATTCGTTTGGTATATCAAATTTCGAATAATTTTATGTTAAAAACTCGGAAAAAATTATAATTTGGCCTCAATTTAATTTGAATTATAGTAAATACCAAAAAAAATTGATTAAATTTAGGTATGTTTTATATTTTGCATCATTTATAACAAAGGAGTATGGAATTAAAATATATTTTTTTATTTTGTTTGATTTAACTCTCTATTATTTAGTGTAAATTTACGGGTTAAACCCCGGTAGAAAACCCCGGTTTTTTCCTGATTTTTGGCCGGGGCCGGGCCGGGGCCCCGGTCGGTCCCTAGTGGGGACTCAATTCTACCAGAAAACCCTAAATCCCACCCACCCATGTCACAAATATTCTCCAACCCCTCCCGACACAGACTAAAATCCCCACCCTCCTCACCAGCTAAATTCTATAATGGGACATCTACAACATTATTTCCCCTCCCCCACTGCCAATAGGATCAATCGGCTTTACACATACCATACACAACTACTACACGTACTTACAAACCGCCCCAAATAACATTTACTAAACTCCCCCTCCCCACCAATTTCCCTATACGAAGAAACACTGCCCTCGAAGAGGCCAAATTGACCTCGCCCGGAGCAAGATCGTGTCACCACCCAAAACCTTACACAATATAAAATATAGATTCAACTAGAACAATGTTTACCTCCCCAACTTGCACCAGATTTCACATTTGCGAACTCTATGGAGAAACTCTTTCTGGGGTGCTCCGCTCTCGATGCCCCCCCCCCTCGCCGACTTCTCTATATCTTCCCTTCTCGACCTGTGGAACCACCCAAGAGCGGTGGCCGCTTCCTGGAAGCACGTGGTGGCCCTCCAATTGAGGTGGGCCAGGGGCAGAAGTAAGTGAGTAAGTATATATTATATATATATAGTATTATATATATATAATATATATATATATATATATATATATATATATATATATATATATATATATATATATATATATATGATCATCTTCAATGGAAAAAGGTCAGATGACTATACCAAACCGACGGGATTGAGAGAAATCCAATTCATTTCTTAAATTAGTCCCGAAATGTCCGTGTGGAACAATAGTGGAAAAGTGTGGAATTATAGAAAGTAGAGAGATAGAAAAAGAAAGAGTGTTCCAGATTTTAACAGACGATATTTTTAGCAAAATTAATGTTAAAAAAAAGAGGACACGGAAGGAAGAAGAGGAATAGGAATAATTATATTATTAAGTCTTTTGTGGAGAGAAAATGTTTTTATATTGCAAGAATATTTTCTTTTTTTTTTTACCTGATTTTAGTGAGTCGAGGAAATTGTTAATACCTGAAAGCAGCTTCCCTTTGACGAATACCATGAGAACAAGTAGAGTTAATTTAATGTTTAAAAGCTTTAGTTGAGGGGATAAAAAAAGAAATTTAGGTCTCCATCACCCCGGTTATTTGCTCTGCGGACCAAGGGTGAACCGCTCCTGTCGGAGCAAAAGTCATTCCAAGTCGACCCATATATACATATATATATATATATATATATATATATATATATATATATATATATAATATATATATATATATTATATATATATAATATTAAAAATATATATATAATAAATAAAATAAAATATATATATATATATATATATATATATATTATATATATATAAATCTTAATAAATATATTTACAATTATTATTAATAACTTATAAAATATTATAATATAATATATATATATATATATATATATATATATATATATATATATAATGTCCTTAAGTGGGTTTGAACCCTTACCCTTGAGTTGGTAAACCAGGAGTGCTACCTCCTAACCACGATGAGCTAAAAGGAAGCCCGCCACTTTCCTCTGAAAGGTTACCTGTCTTTAATCAGATCTTCAAAACAAATCCAATGTAACACATCTGTTTCTATGCTTAGTAGAGATAAGGCATCCAACCTCTCTTGTTGCACAGTTGTTCTGATGGGATTTTTAATATACCTCAACTTAGAAAATGAACCCTGAGCTGAGCAATTTGTGAACATTAGTGTTAAAAATATACGAAAGCAATATCTACATTTGGAAAGGCCCACTCAATATTATCCTCTACAATCATTTTATAAAGTTCAGCTTGACCGAATTTTGATTTTACATTTTTTTTGTTGCACTGAACTTATGGCGCACATACAAGTGAAACTGCTGAGAAGACAGTCTGGCTTAGTACACTAGGGTTATCAACTGATGTTCGTAACAAAAAAGCTAGAGCTCCCACACAAAAGAAGCTAAATTCCTATCCAATACATATAATAAAAATGAACTCCTGACTATCACCAAATAATGCACTAGAGACCCTTGAATGGAGGTCACTTTAATGGCTGGATTGATGTATGAAACAAATAATCAAGTTTCATAGGATCCTGTGGCACATGTATTAATAATATATAATGTATGGAATTCAAATTTTCTGACTATTTTCCTGTTTTCAACATACTAATAAAAGGTTTAAGAGTTTTATGCGACATTCTTTTTATGACTTGACTTGAAAATTAGCAGTGAGAAGAAAGAGGGTCTAATTTCTTGTCTCCAATTTCAAATGACTCAAGGTAATTTGGTTGCTAAAAGACTGCCAAGCAAAACAACTAGATATTGTCATTGCTCCCGATTGCATAAGTTATATTTAACCCCATTAATTGTTAAGATATCAAAAAACATGTCAAAAACAGATATTTGACAAATTTGGTTCGTTTTGAAGCTCTGCCTAGTTTCTTTTTTTTATAGGGTACAAGTGTAAACTTTAAATTTGATGACTGCAATAATTTTCATGCAATATATATATATATATATATATATATATATTAATATATATATATATATATATAATAATATATAATATATATATATATAATATATATATATATAGTTCGCCATATTAGGGATTGGCTTTTTATATTTTATAGCATTAAAGGTAGCCTATATTTTATAGCATTAAAGGTATTGAGTGAAAAATGAAATAGTCCAAATATGTGTGTACAACGTACATCCATTTACTCAAGTTTAATTAAAATAACTTTCTTCATTTTCATAGTGATAATAGAGATATAACTATTTTATTTTTGAAAATATTTAAATGGTCGAGGTAACCCCATATACGTGGTTATTTCGTCACTTGCATTGGGGTAATATGCCAATCGGAGGAGCTACTTTTATAACATGATAATTGTAATAAAAAGTGAGATTATCGTAAACATAAATATTTATTGCTTAATTTTTTATTCTGAAATTGATTCAGAAGTGGTGATCCTATTGAAAATTTTGAAAAATATTATTGGTCATTTTATTGTACAGTGTCATCATTATATCATTATAGTTCCTCTAGGCCAGGAGTGTCAAACATGCGGCCCATCA
>JABUQX010043135.1:30000-70000 GCA_015478945.1 Trachelipus rathkii
TAATATATATATATTAATATTAATTAAATGACTATACTATTAATATATAATACCTTCTAGTGACGGAGACGATTAAATCGTCATCAGTCATGCGTCATCTGTGCAAAATGCATTATGTTTTTTTCAAGCGTCATCGTTCATCGTCATCGGGGCAATTCTCTGCGATTATTTTGCCGAATTAATTGTAACACAAATATTAAGGATTTTGGATAATATTAAACCTCAAATAATATATATATATATATATATTTATATAATTAATATATATAATAATACATAATATAATTGTTAGAAAAAATTCCGAGGTTTGGTATCGATAGGAGATGTGAAATCTTAAGGACGCACCGCAGGTCATAAAAGAACATAATATTTCCCTAATAACGCATAAAAGTTTTGCTACAGATACGTGGCTTATACATCACTGAGGAAAAAAAGGAAGTACAATATATATATATTATATATATATATATCTAATATATATATATATAATACCCAATTTATAAGGTATGTATGGACACTTCCAGTGCCATAATGGTGTCGGCTTTCTGTTCTGCGTTCATATCCACACTCATACTTCAGACATCTTCGAGACACCATCTTTTTCACATTCAATATAAACTTATTCCACACCCCTCTTATAGCAACATCTTACAGGACATCCTATCCCTTATAATTCCTATGTGTGGGGGGAAAAAATTGTCGAGATCGTATGTCCTGCGTGTTCGTAGAATGGCACTAAGTGATGGGGGTAGTGGGTTGCTTGCCACCTACACTTATATTTGCCAGATGCTAAATGCATGGCTTCAGAAGAAGGTGTGATCGCCGTCTCGGCGTCCTAATATTTCGGCGAAATGTATAATCGTAATTGGATACATGGAATGTCGAGGATAAATGTTGAGGAGAGAGGTGATGGGATTAATTTAGAAAGGGCAAATTTGAATTTCTAGGCTGTGACTGAAACAAAGATGGAAGGAACGGTGAAAAATGAGTGGTGTGGGGTGAAATTGGTTTGTGTTGGTGTGGAAAGGAATGAAGGGGGATAGAAAGGTTTGCAATTCTGATGAGTGACTGTGTAGAGAGCTTAATGGTAGATTTTGTGTTGTGAGTGCTTAGAATTCTAAAGGTTAAATTAAATTTGATAAGTAAAAGTATGTGTGGTTGCGACATATGGTCCATCTGAGAGGTAATTTTGAAGAGTGCAATTGTCGGTGATTATCTGAAATGATGTTTTGGATGGGGGGAGCAGGGGATTTAGTTCATTTGCCACTATCTGCCCACCTAAGGATTTTTTTACAGTTGTCACCACCACTCACGTCAAGCCCTATTCAAGGAGGGGGAGTGTAGTAAAGCTCAAAAGGTTCCCCTCTAAGCCTCAACATTACACAGATGACACAGCACGCAGAGGCTTTAAGTGAGGAAGATTAAATTCAGGCAGGACATACAGAAGATGGAAAGAATTACCACAGAACAGAGGTGGCGGAAAGGAGGAAGCACCACAGCGAACTAGCCTTGGAGTTACCAAATATCAACACAAATATCAAAACAGATACAGCACTCTTGTCTACGAAGGGCGTTCCGTAAAGGGTGTGGTACGCAAATGATAAGTTCCCCTCGATCACTTGCCGCTGGAGTGCCTAATAGAATAGAGATAAGCACCAAAAACCATATTTAAAAGCCTTTTGGCCCTTTGACTCGACCCTATCCCAAAAGCCGGGTGAAGCAGAGCCCCCCCCCCAAATATATGAGAACAGTACTCCACCATAAGCAAGCGTGGGTAGGAGTTTATTGTATAGCTAGATTAATTGATGAGAGGAGAAAAAAAAGTCTCGAAGTCTAAAACAGAACTCCAGATTATCTTTGAGGTACGCTAGCAACCATTGGACATGAGGTTTCGCGCAAGACATTTTTCTGATTTAAGTTAAGGTGCCAAATTGATGTTTTTATATTTGTACATATACGTCAGAGAGGAACGCGAGAGCACACGTTCGAAAAGAGATTAGGAAAGTTAGAATACTTTTTAGAGAAGGAGATTTTACGAAGTTGGGTTTTTAAAGAGTCAAATGTCAACAAGATTGATAAGCCCCATCTAGAAATTCTATCCGTCGAAGAAAATAGGAAAGATAAGACAAGAGCAAATGCTAGAAGCTATAAAGAGGAAAACAAGAACTGAAATGAGTCAAGAATGAAGGTTGAATCATCGTTATGAGTGGATAGAGTTAGTGTGCAGGTGAGAAGATCATTAATGAAAAGTAGGAATAAAAGTATGAATAAAACAGAACACCCTGAGGAACACCACTACTAGCCAATATTGGAAGAAGACGCCCCATAAACAACAGCCGATATTTAGAGATTGGAAAAGAAGATAAACATAATTAAGCAAAGAGAAAGAGGAAACCCAAAGGGAGGGGAGCTTGGAGAGCAGTGACTACCATAGCTCGAGGGGAGTCAACTGCTTTGGATATGTCAAGCGCCACCACGCAGTCTCCCGTAGTTCCTAATTGCGTAGAAACTATATAATACGTTAAGAGAGGAAAGTATATCGCCAGAAGAACCTTCAGCGCTGAAAGCCGTACTGGCGAGGAAGAGGGAATGAGTTTCCCAGATAATCTAAGAAGTGAGAGTTGAGGAAGGTTTCAAAGATTTGAGATAGAATACAAGTGAGAGCTATACGGCGAAAATAGTTAGGGGGATCAGAGCGGCTTCCTTTTTTTCTGAATAGGTTGAACTGCGTGCTTCCAACCTGAGGGAAAGTGCTAGTATTGAACAGAGAGAGTATAGTTGAATCGAGGGGCGGGATACGCACGGAAGCACACAAATTCTCAAAACTGTGGGGAGGGAAGATGCAAGATAGTATACTGGGCACACCCGTTGTATCCATATCTCTGGCATCATGATTTCAGCGTGTCCGCACATTATGCTTCTCGGATTGGATTATAAATCATGTATGACCAGTGATGAACGCATAGGGAGAAAGGCCTGAGAGGCGACCAAGGAGGCAGGTATCAGGCAGGATTACCTGCCTAGAGAATCCGTCCTAGGGCTTGAGCTTAGTGTGTAGAAATTTAGGAGCACGAACTGACAGAGATGCGGACTTGGAATTTTCAGGTTGGGAGAATTAAACATACTAGTTCACAATAAGAGGAATGTGATGCACTTCTTACACAGAAGTGTGTCTAGATGTATGTTTTTTAGCTCTATTAGAAGCCAGTAATGGATTGGTTGTCAGCAGGAGGCAGTAGATCCAAGGAGAGTGGAAAGTCGACACTATTCGGTGAGGTAGAACCGCCACCGTTGTGACTCGTCGAACATGTACTCCACTGTATAATCTGAAATGTTCTGGAGCTTTGGAATGAAAATTGTGCGAGAGGGTTTATAAAACGAAAAGCTCTTCCCACCCGCCCAGAACTAACGCATAACTTGCTCTCTTAGGCTCATGAATGGCCGACGATTTCACACAATGCTAACTTGGACAGTTCGTGCATCTTATCAGAGTTTACGAGCGAGAGAAAGAGTTGTCAGTTGAGATTGAAGGAACACTGTAACTGGCCTAGTCGATATAAACAGTTCACAACGCATGTCTTCGTTACTCTTCTTAAACTATTATTATGTATCATCATCATCTGAGGTGCTCCATTACATTTGAGTGTATCCTGATATTGCTATCCATTACTGCTTACAGAGCCGTGGAAAGCACCGTTTTACATTTATAGGGTCACTTGGTTCTTATTAATATTTAAAGTATTCATGAGGTTTTCTGCAGCCAGTTAAACAAGACACACTTGACGGCGATACTAGCACAGCGTGGATCGGGCTTGAGACCTATAATTACAGTCTGCCTCATTTCGCCATGATAGGATGAGCTTTTGGCATGATTCATTAATTAGATTTAATTGATTCATTATTAATTAATTATTATTATCTGATTATTAATTATTATTTTATCTCTATTTATTTATTTATAGGGTAATATTTCATTATTTATAAATATTATTTTATTATTAAATATTATATTATAAATATTATTATTAATATTATTATTAATTATTTTATATGTATTATTGCATTATCTGTATTTATGTTTTTATCTCACTTCATCTATTTTAACTCTTAATTCATATTCTTATCGCTGAGTTTGATTTGTGATATGTAGTTATGTGATGTGATCTTTATTTTATTTATCTATTATTTAATTCTCTTATTTATTCATTGAGTCCTAGTCTCTCAGGCTCAGAGCACTTAAGGAATTCAAAACACTCTTGTTGACGGCTCCAAACTCATGGTTTCGTATGGAAGTATGCACTACTCCGCCTTGACTCCTCTTGATCCTATCATGTCCTCTCGCTATTATAACTGACTTCTATGCTCACTGCACTTATATCTTACTATTAATCCTAATCATATTTACTAGGGTATATATTACTTTATATATATCCTCCTTTGTTTACGTCTTGCAATTCTTTAGTTTTATCTACTCTTCTCTCTACTATTATACTCTGGCATCTAAGATATACTACTCACCTAGGTATGGGTAGTTCACACCTCATGGAACTATCAACTATTTCTTTACTCATCATCTTATATTACTATCTTATTCGTTCTATTCTCCTATATCTTCACTCTTCATCGCGTTGTAGAGAGAGATAAGATACCTATGAGAAGCAGCGATTTTTTTTAACTTTCATCTTTCCTCTTAACCATTTTTAGAGTCCATGTCGTCAATTGGCTGTCGATCGCGCAATCGGTTCTATGGTTCGTGCAAGGAGCATGTCTACTATAATCGTCATCGTCATCGTCATCGCAAATAATATCTTCATGTCACTCGTCCACCATTCACTAATTCGGAGGTTTCCACATGACTAACGGATGGAGGCAGGGCCTTATTTTCGAAGGGGGAGTTGCAGCTACGATTCATCATCTTACCTTGTCAGGGGGGTGGCGGGTAACATGGGGATCAAATCTCTCAAGTAGCAGTCAGGACAATACTAGAGATACAGGTAGATCAGGATGTCACAAGCGACCAAAAAAAAAGAGATCATACTTAAGCTCGTTAGAGGAATGATTAGGTCACTAAATAATCTGAGAGGAGCGCGATTCATCTCGATGATCTCCTAATATTCTAACACAATGTGTACTCACTCGTCGACGAGACAAGTTAGCATGCGAGCACGCGAACTCCTTTGTGATGTTTGCTGCGTACAGAGTCGAAGACAGTGTGGACCTTTGTACAGGAACGAAATGTTAACCCCTTCTGCTGGGTAAAAAATATAAGGAGGATACAGAGCTCTCAAAATGTCAGTGGACAGGAGTAAAGAGTCTTTAGAGATGAATTCGATGATTAAAATATTGGTGTGGAGATCTTAGATTTATGAGTAACGTCCAGGCATGTCTTAATGGCTGACATTCCTATCTCCTCTCCAAAAACAAGGTGAACCAGAACCACTCAGGACATGTGAGATACACTTAGGTTCTTGTGCACTTCATTAAAGGGCGCGTATTATGTAGATATCTTCCATACATCGTCTGAGATTATAATATATCTGAGCAGCATAGAAATATAAGGGTCGCTGGATTCCGCTCAACTACAATTTTCCGCAAAAAAAAAAAATAATAATACTGAAGGTACAAAGTTCTTTCGAAAGTGCCTAAAATGAAAATTATTGTGTAATAGATTGAATCTCCGTCCTTCTGTATTGTTATATTTCTGTGGCGGAGCTCAGCGACCGAGCAGGGGGGTCGCACCATGAATGAGGACTCTCGCTCTGGTATAGTAGTATATTGTATAAATAAATATACCACTATGGCTTACTATATCCTAACTTACGGACAACCCATTGCACTTAATATAACTTTAACTCACTATTACTGAGACTAATATTTAGCCTACTCTCTACACACTAACATATATCTATATCTAAATGTAATTTATACTATTATTATACTTCTAAGACTACATAACATACAATCATATCTTATACATAGCTCTACTAAAGTAATTCATATATATATACAGATTGAGCAATATAATAAACTTTATTAATTACTAACTATATTTCACTTATATCTATAATTACACCACATAAAATAAATTTCTATCTCAATATCGTTTCACACACAGTATATCCGCTCCAAAAAATTTAAGGAAAAGCAGCTGAAAATTCAATATATTCTCATTATTTATAGTATTCCAAGGCATACAATGCACATCAAATATTAATAATTGAGGTATCCGACGGATATTATAATTTGACCGCTTGATGTATAGTGATTATTAAACATTTATTCCTACTTATAATACTTTACCTCTTCTCCATTCATACTATTTAATTTTACATCACATTAAGTATTAACTATTAGATTTTAAGGAGCAGGCTATCTTGCCACCACGTTTGATAGCGTTGAACAATACTATATTATCTAGTGAATTAGAGCAACATTATCGCAAGCGTAGATGAAAAGAATGTTTACTTGGTGATGGTGCGGGCTCAAATTGGTGCCACAAACACTTGTGTGTGTTCCGATCAGTAGCCCCATGCAAAACCTAGGAACGAGCCGTATATAGGTTAACTTCATGATTCCGTTCATACTGTATTCTAATTAACAGCAGACATTATTGTAACCACCTCTGCCCTATTATAATGACTAATTAAATTAGGTGAGTCTGTTAGTCGCTCATGTGTATCAGATCCGAGGATTTTATATAACGTGGGTGTGGGTGAGAATTGCGTATAACTGTGGATTATAAAAGATAGATTGACATGGGGTGTTTCTTGATTTTTTTGGAGCTAACTGTTATGGTCTTCCCGCAGTGATTATATAATGCATGTCATGTGAGATTAACATTTAAGCAAACTTGAGGATATTGTATCTAATTCATTATTTATTATTATATTATTTATCTTATTCTATTATCTCATTTTATTATTATTAATAATTACTTATTATATTATTATTATATTATTATTATTATTATTATTTATTATTAATATTATTATTAACGAGATATGTCCTAAATATATAATAAAAATTATATCAATATCATGTTACCGGTTTCTTATATTTTTAATATTTTTTATTATAATCATTCCGGAATAGCTCAAAGTTGTAGTTTAGCGTAAGTATCTAGTTACTATACTAAACCTTTTTATATCAATATTTTTTTTTTCACTCATTTCATGTTCTGGATTGTTTTATGGATTAAAAATGAGGTATTTTAAAGCATTATTTATCTCTTACATTAATTCTGTTGTGGATAATTAAAGTGCCCAGTTCATATAAGAGGGACACAATAGCTATAAGGTTTCTAGATTCGGGCATCATGATTTAAAATGGCTGACGCACTTGCAGAACTAAATATATCCCAGGAGTGTCAATTATGCTTTGTGCGGGCCTTTTGCTTAAGATAATAAGCTATGTGCATATAAATTTAATTTAATATGCAAGTATTTTATCTTTATAGAAGAATTTGTTATTGGAAAAAGTTTTCACCCTAATTGATTTATAGTCTAAGGTGCTGACACATGAGACCATTAAAGTCGATACCGGACCAGAAAGACCAGCAGGGAAGAACTAGAGAGGATACCATTAGGCCTTGGTTGGACCTCAAATTGAAAAAGTTTGTTAAATAATTCAAAACTTTGTTGACCGCGATGAAAGAACAACAATCCCCTCAATAAAAATAAAAACTATTAGTTTAATTTGTATTTCCTGCAATTTTCATCCACATAATTTGTATTTTAATTTTTATTAAGAACTACGATTTTTTAATTTTAATTTTAATATTAATTCTTTAATTCAAAGCACAGAACTCCAAATACATTTTTCATTAATTTTTTTAAAATTTTAAGATTTGCAATGAAAGTCATGTAATTTAATTTTGATTAAAATCCAAGGCTCAATAGGTAATATAAGCCTTAAAAAAAGAGTAGTAAACTACACTAAGTGAACAAGACAGAAACAAACCTACCAAAGAATGCTCAGTGCTCACCTATGGATGCATTCAGTCCTTTTTCTCTCTCCTTAGGTTCCTAATATTAATTTCAATCTTGACACTATTTCTTAATCTTTACGAAAACTTTCATAGGCTAAATCATATCTTTTATTATTTAATTGAGGATGAAGAAAAACATATAAAGATTTTAGTAAAGTATTTGTACATTCGTCAATGAGGATAAACCAAACGCAAAATGCAAACGTGTGTGTGTGGCCGCCTTTATCACTGCTCGCCTCCAAACCTTCGGAACTAAACCCACATTATTACGCTACTCCCATATCTTTTTTTTTTTTTTTGCTACCCATATACCAGTCCAGGTCGACAATTCTTACCTCCATTCGAGTGGTATCATTTACCTGTATAATTTATTTGAGACTTGTTTACTTTTTGTTAAATCGATTTAATTACCTCTTTTTAAATATACAATTTTCTCACCCTGATCTCTTTGCACCATCTATCCTGCTCTGGCCCTCTTTACCTCTCACTTACTAAAATCCGAGCCTCATCTCTATAAATTCTTCCAAAATTTATCCCCCTAGTTGTATATTGCTCTTAAGACGACCTCTTATCAAAAGAGCGACTAGCTCATCTCTATCCTCATTCGTCCCTAATTCTATGCTTACTTATTAGAGATTGGGGATTGTGTGCTATCATTGTAATTTTTGAAGTGTGATCACAAACGGTATTACAATTTTTTCAACACTATCAAGAATAACCTAAAATAAGAAATATACCAAATAGGCTAAAAAGTTTCAAAAAGGTTGAAAAGATCCATACCATCTCAATATCTATGAAGAATTACAATCTTAAACACTATAAATATAATATGCATATATATCTATCATTTACATCATTCATGGCTAAGGATTATTTATATTATAATAAGAGCTATCACTAGCTTTTGGGGGGCTATTTAATATATTTACGGGGCTCAGGTATATACTAAACGGTGCACTACTACTCCTATACAGATATAGTGTTAGCGTTATACTAATATATTCTCTATCACTACTGTGAATACGTACTATATTATATCTATTATTATTTTATTATATAGCATAGCAAGATAATGCATTACTTTCGCATTCTCTTGTCTCGTGAGTGCTGTACGAAATAATGTAATTCTAAGTGGGGTTTTGACACCCTTACCCTTGAGATGGTAAACCAAACCCCTTGACCACGAGAAGCTAAAGGAGGGAACCGCCATTTTCTCTGATAGGATACTTCCTTCTAAGGAGAACAAGGCATGTCCATCCTCGCGGAGATCATAGCCAGTCCGGCAATTGAACTCGGCCCCCGCTCAACTTCATCGGTCAGAGGTCACACGTGGTAATTTTTTAAACGGGACTTCCTCTTGAAGATGGGAAGTAGCTGTCAGAGGAAAGTGCGGTTCTCCTTAGGCTCATCGTGGTCAAGGGATGACACTCTTGGTTTACCATTAAGGGTAAGGGTTCAAATCCACTTGAGACATTTATGTTCTGTACAGATATGAGGTTCCGAAGTAACTGGCAAATTATCTCTTATGTATACAATGAATGTTCCCGTTTAAAATTACCCAGTGTAACCTTTGACCGCGAGTGTGAGCGGGGAGTTCTAGCGAGGGCTCTCCACTCGCACTTCGCGATGGACATGCCCTTGTCTGCCTTTTGAGAGGGAGTTTAGCTTCAGAGGAAGTGGCGTTTGCGGTGCCTTTTAAGCTCATCGTCGTAGGGTAGCACACTCTTGGTTTATCATTCTCAAAGGTAGGTTCAAACCAAGCTTAGGGACATTATGTTCTGTTATTATATTATAGTATATATATCTTAATATATACTTTCTAGTAGGTTATTATTTTATATATATATATATATGGTCCTATTAGTAGTTTATATATTTATTATTTATACTATATATATATATATTACTATGGTTCAATTGTTATTCGCTGCCAGCTTGGACCCTCAAAATTAGCTTCTGTCAGTTTTGTCTCCACACGCTTTTGGACACTGACATCTCAGCTCTCATGAACTTTCTTTCATTTAGTCGGCATCGACTACATTAACTTTGAGGGACGCAAGGTTGGCGGGCGTACTGTAAACTGGCTTCCCCCAGAAATAATCTTCATCATTCATCTCTGTCACAATTTTAATAAATATTTTAGTTCTTACATTTTATTATGAGTTGCCCAGAATCATTATTTAAAATAACTTGTCATTATTTACAATTTTTCAATATTTTGACATATATTCAATTTGTCACAACACTGGTTCCCAAAAACAGATTGTAATACTCCGGGATGACTATAGTGTAATGAGTGATATTGCCACGCGGTCCGGGCTGGTCAGTCTACATTGAGTTGTTCCGGGTGAGTCGTGGTACGGTGGACTATACCATAAACCATTCAACAAATTTCCTAATGGTCGCCTATTATGGTGCGCAGCAATCCCTTTCACAAAATAGAGTGCCGTGTTGATGTTCGGAACAATTTTCCTGTGCTCGGTTAACCATATACGGAATATATATATAATTAATTATATAGTATATATATATTAATTTAATCTAATATGTATAAATCACTTGACAAAAATGTCCATTTATATATTATTAATTAAATCTAAAATAATATATAAAAAAAATTGAAGTATTCTTTATTTCAAAAGTTAATATTATCAGCATCATACTGTGAGGCTTTAGGGGGGTAGGCGCGGATGGTCCAGCTAAACAATTCTTCGATACTAGAAAGGGAAATTGAAATAGCTTAAGTTTAGAGTAATACTTTGGACTTTAATTTAAAACATTTATATACTTATTATATGTGCTATCCATGAATAAATATTAAGAAGAAAATTATACTTAATTTTTTTTAATTAAAGAGTGATAAAAGTATTCATCTTAATTACAGCTTTTCTTTGCTTTATATAATTTACTTAATAGATATTATTATGCAATAATATATTTCTCGACTATCTTAGGTCCTCTTTGCATAACTTCAGCTTGTACTGAAAACTGATATATGAACATGCATCTAATATAAATAAATATATTTATATCTCTAAAAATACATAAAAAAAATTTAATATTTGTAATATAACCTGTTCCTGAATTCAATCTTAATTGTTGGAACAAGTTGGAGCAGAGAGGTGGAAGAATGATAAATTTTGTTAATGAATCGTGTGGAATCTTATTCTTTTTGTTGGAATCATTTCTGGATGGCTTACCCAAAATATTATTAATTGCCAAGTTTTAAAATGGAAATTCGTTTTCATGCACACATACGGCAAGTCTCACGAAGATAAATATTCGGTTATATCTTAGTTTATGGTGCAGTAGTGTTTCTTTTATAGTCTACCACTGATGTGAATCGAGGTGTCGCTAGTTGCGCGTCTACTGTCTGTACATAGAAGTAGTGGGTTGGATGTGGAGCTCTTGGAACTCATATAATTGGGTAAAGCTCAGCATCGACGCTATAATCCATTCATCGCATATATAATTGCACCGCGTATCACATTTGAATGTTTCGTGCTTCTCATTAAATTTATGTGATGTGGTAAGGTTATACGGCGGGTGAGAAGTCAATAGGTGTTATCCTCCAAATGATATAATGCTAGTGATTACACATGGGAGCATCAAGATAGTTATTTGTTAATACACATTGAGTAAGTAATATGGATAGTATAGAGGTTGACACTTTTTAGTCTAAAAATTATTTTATTGAAAAGGAAGAAGATTTAGATAGAGAATAAGATGAGTAATAGGAATAGCTTATATAGAGAAGGAAATATCTGCTGATTTATAATCAAAAATTTGTGAGAAACGACGAAGGTAATAAGGGTAATAGGTATGAGTAAGTATATGTAGTTTATCATCGAGGAGGTTGGAATAGTAATAAAGTTATTTCTCTGCTTACCACCGATAAGCACTGGGATATTGTGTAATGTGGGATAGGAATATAGTATATTACGAAAGGTTGACCCATCGGATATTAAATCATAAACAATATCACCACACATCTACTAAATATAGGTTATGGTATGGGGAGTGAAGAACAGGAATCAGCACTTTAAGAGCTCTATGAAGGATGATCATGAAGAGGATAAAGTAGTCAATTTGCTATATCGAACTGTTTACAGGAGAAAGAGAAGGTAAAAACAGTGTAAGAGATAAAGGGATATTAATAGGGACAAGCTGGAGTGTATTTATATCGAGTATCTATATGGTATAAAGAGGATAGTGGCGTAGGCTACCATAACAGCCTAATACTAAAGAAATGTCAGAGAAGGGCGAGTAAAGGATTTGGTCTAGGCGCTCTAAATGTGTTCTCGGTGAGTATAGGTGAAATCTACATGTAGATGAGGTGGTTGAGAGTGTGTACAATGAAAGCTGATGTGGTAGATCATTGTAGATATTGAGGTATATGTTGTAGTAGTAGTTATACAGCGTGTCCTTTTACTCTAACTGATAATTATTCAATAGCACCTATTATTATGTACTTGAAGTCCAATATCACTTGTCTGTAGCTTAGCTCTTCTTTGTATCTTACTCTCATTGTTCTAATATTCTCTGTCGTGTATTGACATGAAGATATTCAGCGCATTATGCTTAATTGGTTTAGAGTTGATATAATATAATATTCTATTTATTATATAAATAAATAAATGGAGAAATTTTTTCAATCATTTGAGTAGTAGGAAGTGTGGTGAGATATTATCGCGCATCTGGTAAGTGATAGAGTGGGAACAGTTTAATCTATCACACTTAACTGATGCTTAGAGAGCACTACGTATATTGCTAATGAATCATCATCACACGTAACTACACATTAATAATGACAATTAATCATATGTATTAATCAAATAGTTTCTATGATATTTAAATATATCTAACATCTAGAATCTACGTTTAGATTAATCATCTTATAGCACACATTTATTCGAATGTCGACTACCTTTAATAATATAATCGTATTACTCAGTAATTAAATAATGAATTAATAATCTGAATTATTCGAACATGCTATCGCTGCATCCTCTTCTGACATACACTCAATAAATAACTATCATATTATCATATATAATTAATGATTTTGTTCAGCTAGAGAGATGATAATAGGAAACATAATAAAGTATTTTATAAACTATATGCAATTATATCTTTTCCAATGTAATAAATACTCAAGATATCTTAGATTGGATAGTGATCTCCAGCCCTAATATACCAAGTAGATCGTATTATCCTATCACTTCGAGCGATGTACTAATAGAAGACATAATTGATCATCTGTTGCTCTATACTACTCTCTTTAGAACATAAAATCATCCCGCTTCTATTTGTATATTGAAATTTTTTGAAATTTATATTATTTGCGCATGGCGTATAAATAGGCTCATATTAGGGACATGGTCCAAAGATGATAATATTTGGTCAAAGTACTTACTATAATTTTAATTTTATTTATTATTATAGCTATATTATTAATGATACTGAAAATAATTACCACTAAAAACATTATTCTAGTATATAGTACAGAAGACAGTTGTTCTAAATTTAGGATGATATTGTTGACAATTAGTTCTTTAGTAGATTACTACTTGTACGCTGATCTGCATTAGTATTAAATTTCTATGATAGAGAGTAGAGTCATTTGAATAAAAATGAACTTGATAAAGTGTAATTTTTTTATCGGGACTACATATTGAATAGATGAAAATAAATGCATACTCGAATTACCTATAAAATCAATTCGAGTTCGAATAAACAATTAATTATAACATGTATTAATTACTATTATTAGGGAATAGGACGATACAAAATCATGAATTCTTTACGAACGCTGACCACAATACTACTGATCAACCTTTCATATCATAGACCTGAGAGTATTTCCGAGATATATAGAGAGACACATTAGCTAGTGTCTCAGTATCGAGTGTGGAATCGAAATTAGCTACAACGATATTATGTAGTTATGTATAATTTTATCACTATCGTATACGACATACACTAGTCACAAAATCAGCGCCGTCTATACACGACCTTAGTATAGACTTATCCACGAGGGACCCCGCGGTGGATCTAAACCTAGAACTGTAACAAATAAATGTACACAAATATAAAAATCAAGCATATAATATCACTGTGAGAGCAGTACACACATTATATGTCGTATGCTATATCAAATTAAATCATCTATACTGTCATATGTTATTAAATCTATATCACTACTAAATGCTAGATTTCTCAATGCAACAGTACACTAATCGGATCAAAGATAGATATCTGCTACTTCAGCGTACACCTCTCAAGTCTAATGATCATAGGTCTATCGGTTGTTCGTCGAGCATAATCACTAAGGTGAAGATCAATTAGAAGGTTCAACGTATGTGCAACACAAGCAGCAGATGGAGCGCATCGCAAGAAGCTTCAAAGATAACATATCATTAGACTTAGCTCGATATATACATATGAGTGAGTATTGCATACTATACTATACACATCCTCATGCACAACCTCAATTGACTGCGATACTCCACCACGAGTCATTTTTTCTATGACTGACATCGACACTCGCATGCCTATATAACAGGACTAGTACACTGTCAGAACAGGTTCACGTCGTCTCACACAGCTAACGACTCACTCACTCATATAAGAGTACTATATTCATCTATAACTCACGATATTATAACTCGACACGCGTAATACTCATATATCCGGAAGTACCGACATCAGGACCTGATCCGCTAGAAACTGTCCATACACAAATTCTAGATATATGTATTTCACGTCATCACTTTCTACGCGCTTCACTTGTACCGCTGTCTTATCACAGGCACTCGAAGAGAGCTCGATATGATAATTACGCACATCGCGTATGTTTACGCTCATAATCGTTTGTATTTATGAGCCATATGTATGATTCCTTATTGAGAAACAGGTATCGCTTTGTCAGTACTCTCGCAGCCATAATAAAATACATAGAATGGAACACAGCAGAGTCTGATAACTCTAAAGGTATTATCTCAATATTCTTGTAAATAATAGATGAGCGGCTATAGTAATAGGCGAGTTAAATTGTACGACTACGAGTGCTCTAAGAGTATGATGACCGCTTTGGTATATCGCATTCGACAGCACTCCCGAGGCTATACCTATTACCTTCCGCTTTTACATAATACTGATATGTAAATAATATATATTATATATATATAATTTAATCTTAATAGTATATAATATGCTATTCTCTATTATATGGCATTAAGAATCATACTATAATTATAGTTTATTCTTTTTTTACTACTAAATTATTAAAATAAAACTGAATAAATATATTAATGATTATTTAATATATATACGTGCTAGAGTTAATATAATAAGAGTTCTTAAATTATATATCGTACTCGACACTATGAGAGAGCACGTTGATACTCGAGGGTAGTCGAGCAATACGAGCTCATATTGCAGCTCTCATTCAAGTCGCGTGGAGAGTACTGACATTCAGTGGTGTAAACTGATATTCCCATTTTGATTCTCTGTGTGAATATTATGGCGAATCAGGCTGTTCGAATATGTGATATCTCACTTATTATATGTCCACAGTCACTTTCTTCTTCTACGTAGGATATCTTCTGACCTCTCTATACTGCGTAGGAAAACTATATTAATTGAATGTGGTCCAATAGTTCTACCTCTCATTTATGTTACGTCACATCTGTCTAGGTTAGATCACTCTAGCTCTATCCGGTCACTCAGTATGATACCTTGCTGATATATGCTTACTTGGCTGATCTTCTATGCATTCACGTTCTGGTCTTCTTCTCTCATATATTCACTTATTTCTTTCAACTTCATCTTCATTCATTCATATGCTATATCTTTATCTTATCTCTCTCTCTCTTCTCTATCCTCTCTCTCTGACACGTCGTGTGTCGTTGCGTTATATCCTGTATACTTATATCTTCTACTCATATCTCCCCGGTTACTTATTTCTAGGGACTAGAGGAGCCTTAACTATATAAGATAGTTTACTTATTAACGTTTCCGCAATATATATAAAGCTGAACTCTATATCTTATGGTCTTATAAACCTTATAATAGAGAGCTCAATTTTATATAAGTTTACTTAATAATAATATAACATTAGATCTTAGGTACTCATATTATTCTTATTCACTATATATCACATCTATTTTTAAACTGCAGTGATTTTTCGAGAATATGATTTTCATGAGTCAGAAGCATCACCAGACAGCATCTTTAACTGCGAGATTTCAAATTTGAAACTACAAGTTTTACATAACAATGATAAGATATTAATTTAGCCTAACCCCAAGTTAACTTTAGTCATTATTTTGAGAAGTTCTATGATATAAGTTTGATAATATTATCAAATTGTATCCTCATACATGTTTATATATACCGACAGTTTGGTAAATACAATACTTGCTATACTATAGATTATCTTGATAGTCGTGTCATAAACTTGACTCTATAAATATATACATCAAACTATATCAACAAGTAGTATTAAATAACAAAGGTAAATTATTTAGTATCGACTATTATTAATATAGATATATTACCGTGAAACTCATATATAGCGATATAGATTGATAAGTGTACACATTATAAGAAGCTTATACTTATTATTGACGTATGATTAGATAGTATACCAAATTTTAGAGTTATATTCTTATAGTATGGTACTATAGAATACTAGAGAGGATAGCTTAGAATGTAAAATATACGCTTTTATAACATAGACTTATAATCACCTAGCTAAACATGTTTAAAGACTGTAATTTATTATATAAGTATAGTATATATTTATCTATATATTAACATACGAATCATAGAATAGTGTATTAAATATTTATTATTTTTATTTGTATTTATTATATATTATAATTTACAATAAAATTTAACTTTATTTTATTTTAAATTGTATATATTAAATATCACACCTTAACCTCTAATATCTTTGTATCTTATACACAATATATTACAATATAAGTGAAATATCTATCTATGCTTATATCCGATACGTGAGTGAGTGGTGAAGAGATGAGGATAGAGAGAGAGAGTATGTGAGTCACTCTTATTTATCATGTCTATCCAAAATCTGTCTTGTGAATCTCATTATATACTCAACATTATTGATGTATTATTATCTATTCTTTTATTGTTTTTTTTCTGAATTATTATCTTATATCACTACTCAAGCTCATGCTCTACTCTACACAAGAAATTTCAGAACGATTATAACATATTTAGTGCTTATTGGCGCTAGGCCTTTATAGGTCTCATATCGAGAGCTCAGACCGTAATATTATATCTATTTCTATACCTAGCATAGCTTTTAGGAAAACAAGCTGTGAAAGCTAAACTGAACCTATATATTCAAATCGGGCCTGTACAGTATATCAACATTACTTATTGTATTACAAAGTATACTGTAAATTTTACGCTTTACGGACTATTGATGCACAGAGTTCTACTTTACCATATAAGATTCGGAGTATTAGACGCTCTTAATGATTATCTATATCATATGATGCTATATACACATAACTTGCACTTCACTACTAAATTGACTTTGAAAAATCTCTTCATAGGAAAATAACACTCTCTAATCATATTATGTCATTTTCATCATTTGCTTTTATTTATATTGAGAGTCTATTATTCTCTCACATTAATATCTTACTATCTTACTCTATCTCTCACGCACTCTCTTAATATAACTTCCGAGTATATTATCAATCGCATATTGCCTCTATCACTTTATTGGTCACTTATTTATTATCATATATACTCTATTATCTCTTGTTATATTCGTAATATAAATTTAGTATCATCGAATGTTTATTGTTAGTCTGTCTATTGTCTACACTCTACAATCTGATATTTCTTTACTCAATTACCATTTTCACGTGAGCTTAGAATATGATGAATTTCTTTATCAGTACTTCTAAACCATTGAACATAATAATCTCTCGAGAGAGAGTCTTAAATATGTACAATCATCATGATATAATCATTGAAAATATAATTAGATAAAGCTGAGTTATATGTTCATAGAGAAGGTGATATCAGATTGAGAGTGAGTTCATATAGTATAATCTGAGAGAAAATCTCGTTGGTGAATTAATAACATATAAGTTTGATCAGCTAATACATAAGATGATCGTGAGGGACGCCTCACGATTAGACGCTGCTATACGTACAAGCATTCATACAGAGCTATAATGAAGTATGATTTGTATAACTACAACTATAGGATAGATTTATATGATCGAACTCAACATGGAATGACTAAGATATATAATATACCTTTGATATTATATCTAGGGGCTACATGGTCTCATGAACATGCAACTTGTGGAAGATACGTCATATCACACATCGACTACGATCTGAATTCAAACTTTGTTGACAAGCTATGTTGTATCTGATTTTACTCACACTCATGTCTGTCTGCAAGTTAGAGATTGATATAGCTGATAGAAAACTAGAGAAGACTTACAATACGGATAGAGGTTTACTATCATTGTATTGGGTAAAGAGATTCTCAAATAAATTTGCTGAAATATTTTACTCCACACGTATAATAGATAATTTAAGAAATATATAAGAATATATTAATAAATATAAAACGCTATCCAGCAGACTTTATCTAAAGTATTAACACAGCTCATACTACAAATCACTCATTGAGTATGAGCTTATTTCGAGATCGTATATTCTACATGTAATCACGTAGAATCTGCACAATGTATGAAATGCACAGTAATGTTAATGAGTCGATGAGAGTTTATTTATTGCCTCTAATCATACACAAGAACGAGTTGAATAAATGATAGAGAGAAGACTATGGATGCTTTGGCTGCATGTCAAGTATGTGATGTTTTAGAGAAATAGAGCTACAATTGCGTAAAAAGCAGCAATAATATTCGAAAGATAGAGTAGGATGTCACTGGAACTCGAGGATCAATCAAATGATTATATCCAAGAGATGAATAATAGTTAAGTTGTGCCTCTAGCAAGATCTGATGTATATTCTAGCATGACGTCTCATCCATCGCTATGGTCTCATTATTTTTTCATATCATAATGGAATAATGCTATAACTTAGTCAATGAGCTCGAGATATTGTTCATGGCGATCTCTCGTAGGGAAATGTAGTGAGTGCACAGTATTAAAGACTATATGTGAGATTCTTAATGGACAGTATTGAGATATATTACTAATGAATGTATTTGATATATTTCTAATTATGCTCTATTAATACTCATCTGAGTGTATGCAGCTCCGTAAGTTATATAGACTTGATTAGCCCATAAGAGTGACGCTCGTCCTATATGTGTGCGTTAAATATTATTGATATCTTAACTTGAGTATGTTCAACTTACGAGATCTAGATCTAATTTATAGTAACTGCAGTGCATGAGAGATATGTAAGAGTGACTTTGAGTAACGCGTACACGTCTGCGATAATGTGGGCTACATAAATGACGCTTATGATAATCTTGTAGAGCAGTATCATAGATGAAATTGTAGCAGAGAGTAACTGATATAATAGCGAGTCGATTGTAAGTTAAATCCACGAGACATATAGCATATGGAACGCTATTAAGTTAGTAGCATATAGTAAATATATAAGAGAGTAGAGAATGATAATCATACTACGACATTATAGCAGTGAGAGTATATATGAGGAATATATATATAAAATAGATTATATGTCTTATGCTGTTATATACATAAGGTAGAAATCAGGTTATCAGAGATATTCCTAAAAAGAGAACAATCACTATAGATATTATTTACGAGTAATATTAAAATATACGTTCTCATGAAGATAGAAGGAATACGAGTACACTGAATAAATTAGCCGATACATAAGAAGCACCCCTCTCCTGAGTAACTTGAGAGATGGGATGATTTTTTCAGTGAGCTCCGGAACATGAAGCTACTTTACTACAATTATAAATATCTTGCAATTATAATATTACTAACATATATATTAGATATATATATATATATTAATTATATATATATATATATATATATATATATATATTAATATATTATAATAATTAATTAATAGATATATATTAAGGTGCTGATGTTTGGGGTAGAGAGAGGGGTGAGAGAGTGGGGAGTAAGAGGGGTGGATGAGTAAGTAGTAAGAGAATAGAGAGTAGAAAAGTTAAGAAGGAAGGGGTTAAATATTAGAGCATATATAGGGAGCTTAGAGGGGAGAGTGGGCGGGTACAGGGTGTTGTGAGGAATGTGTGAACAGATGGGTGTGTAGAGAGGAGGGAGGCGCTGAGGTAGAGAGAGAGAGGTGAGAAGTGTAACGAGTGAGGGAGAAAACAAATATTTGTGAGAGGGGAGTGAGGAGTGAATAATAAGAGAGGGTGGCGATGGGAGATGATGTGGAGTGTAGAGAGGACTCTGTATAGATAGGTGATGTGTGTGAGGGGAGTGTAGTTGGATAGAAGTGTAAGTAGGGTGTGAGGCGGAGACTGAGAAGTGAGGTGAGAGGGGGGGGGGTTAAGATATAGGTTGGAGGTAATATAGGGGGATTGATGAATAGGTAGGGTGAGCGGGGGGGGGGTGAGATGGAGTATATTAGTGAGATATATATCTATATCATTAGAGAGAGGTATGGGTATGAGGGTAGAGTGAGTAGATGGGGTGAATATTTAAGAGGCGTGAGTAGTTTTAATATAGATCCCATAACTACTTTAATATTGTTAATAAGTAGTAATAATGTTATATATCATATTATCACACATGACATGCATATATCAGCGAATATTACGAAGGACTTATGTAGGGTCATTATATATCTAGTTAATAAGTAATATTACAGTATGAATTCTACAGGATTTATCTTTACGATAGGTTGGAGAGTGTGTGAGCATCAGGATGGAAATTTGAGTCCTTTTCAGATATTGTTATAGGATAAAGTATAATAGGAGAGAAGCGCATGTTTATTCTATTGGTGTGTGGCGCGATGAGAGAAGTAACCGTCTGTGATGAGTATAGTTTCTCAACTTTATAAGAAAAATAAATGGGAAGTAAAGATTACTTTTATTTCACTCGAGCCAGTAAATAAGATAAATTCACATAGGTGCAAAGTCACTTGAGTAGTTTATCTTATATAACTCTAGATATCAGCTATGAGGGAGAGTCAGGTGAGAAGAGGTGCATGCAATGTATTTTTTATACTACACTAGTCAGATCTAGAGATAGTGTAGTCTTCGAGGGTGAGTCTTTACACGCATAATATGAAGAGAAAATGATTAATATTAGAAAAGAAATGATAGATCTAGAAAGGAAACTCGCATTCATCCTTTGTACTATTTATATATATATATATATATTCATATATAGTATCTGTAGATAGTTAATGACTCAGTTTACGTGCTATATGAGGGCTAGTGTGTAGGTAGTATTGAGATAAATATAATGCGAGATTAGGCTAGACACATGGCACAATGCGAGAGGCACTATATTTATTACTAAATTTTAGTTATGAGATGAGAGAGAGATATGAGTCGAGGAATATATAGGTGTAATTTAGTTGAGTACAGTTACAATAATACATATCTGAGGTACATTGAATGATTGAAATATTATTAATTAGGTATTTAAAAATAATATACGTATACTAATATTTCGATGACGCAATATATTATTCAAAAAGCTTACTATTTGAGAACAAATTTAAAAATCAATTAATTGATAAACCCATGGAGATGTATTAATTATAATAAATTTATATACACTAACTAAATGAGATTAATAATATTTATATTAGGATGTCTATACCTCAAAATAGCATTTATTTTATACAGAGTTCCTGGTGACTATTACTCACACTGCAATTGATTGACTATAAGGCCTATATATTATTTACTACAGTATATATCTATTTCAAGTGAGTACATATATATTTATAATATAACAGATTTAGATGAAAACAAGTGTGATTTTGAAGATATTCAAATAATATAGTTATTTATTATTATTATATCAAATATTAATTATAGTGATATAAATTACTAGCGTGTTTATCAAATTGAGCCTCACATTATTAAACTCATACTTTGAGGCCTGCAACCGAATGAATCTATCAAGTTATTCAAATCTAAATAGTTATGTTTAAGCTTGACACTATGGAAATACTCGATATATAAAGAATGAAGTCTTGATGCTAGTCGATATCATATAGTGCTACTAAAGTACATCACTCAAATGATACGTATTTAATATAAACCATGCTTAGTATATTATATCAGATGACGTAAGCAGTATATATTACTCGGAGCATAGTATGCAATATTTCATTTGTTTATCGATAGATTCTATATTGGAAAAATATGCCTACAGAAATAAAATTCTATATGTCTCACTAACTCACTCTCATAATTATATATTACAGTCTGTATAATATAGAGATCTGACATTGTAGATGATTAATAGAATTAGGAATGATGTTATAAAAACACTCAAATTGTTAATATAACGATTCGTAGAACTTTATTGAATATCTATTGAATATACACTAAAAGTTGAGTTTAATCACTGGATATATTACTCCTTGAGCTTTACAAATCTTATTAAGTAGATGATATATATGGATATCGCTCGATCAAGCAGGTTAAGGTAATCAACTACTGATCACTAAAGGTATAGTAATGAGTGATAGATTAATGTTTTCAATTATAATTACTTTTAAAGAATGAATTATATAAAGGGTAAAGCAGATGAGTATTATAATCCATACTCTAGATATATTCAAAAGTATATTCCAACATCTCATATAGATCTCAAACAAGTATTAATCTACGCGTGTGCACTCATTCAAGTTATGACGAATAATACGAATAGAGAAACTATGGAGAGAGACTTATAATCTGCATAATCAAGAGTAAAGTGATGGGTAATTTATCGACGGTTCTAGAATGAATAGGAGAGTATTATTACTGAGAGCAGATCTTCTAATACTCTGACACTAGTATATCACAATGTCTATTACAATAGACACCATGATATTCTTTGATAGAATGTCAAAGTATTATATAATATACCGAGTGTTTTATACATATTACTTCTTATATCATAAGGCTGAGCAGGTGAGATTTTCACGGTATCTTACTAGCACTATACATTCATTTCATTTACTTATTAGCTATAGTTTACTGAGAGGAAGAAAATTAAAAACCTGCACAACTCGTTACAGTATGTTTACGATGTAGATCGCAGTGCATATTTTTTAGACGACGAGAATGTTGTATTCTGGAGAGGCTATCATATTATTGGTTCTATTCAGAGTTACGTACAAGACACTATAGTATCTCACTGAGATACCAAATGGGAGTTTCAGTCAAAAGTACATTCAGTATATAATTTCGAGTATTATTACTATATTTACGTTTTATGAGAGAACACTTATGCTCACCAATATGACCCCAAATCTTTAAATGATATAACATTGAAAGTAATATATATAAATAATACTACATATTGTTAGCTAATAGTATTAATTAGATGTAATTGAGTGTTGCAATGTTTGTTTGATTTTTGGCATTTGTATAAAAAGATATATAGTCAATACACTTATTCCTTCAGAATTAGAAATTTCAAATCTATAATGTTTATTAAGCCAAAAACTATGTTGAGTCAGTAATTACTTTATCTAAGAGACAAACATTTCTAAAAATAGAATATAAGTATAAAATTATTTACTAGAACGAATATGTTTTCATTTATTAATGAAGGAATAATACTATGATTTAATGCTAAAAATTTCGCACCTTAACCAAAACTTTGTCAGGCTCAATTTAAGAGGTATTGGGCATAACGTTATCACAATTGAGTCTGAAACTTTCCTAATCACATCATTTCCATCATACAATCTACCTCATTTTCATCAATACATAATTTGGATTTTAGGGGCGGATTAACTTCCCGTTTCAAATAAAATTTCTACACAATGATTTCTGTGAACCAACCCCATGATAATATAATAATTATATTATATACTATTTCAGTATATTTAATCTCCTACTACAATAGACTGAGGCAATGGTTGCGTAACATATACAACGGAATAAATAAAATAGAGATAGATAATAGTTATAAAAATTAAATGACAAGTAAGAGATAAATGAGATAATCCTCAAGTGTTAAGTTGTTTACCACTCATTCGTAATATATATAATAGTGTAATGATAACTCACTCTATATGGCAGTCATCGAAAAAATCTACACCTACTTAGATATGGATCAATATTCACAGGACCTGAGCTATGGACCCTCAATCATATATATGACCTTTATATGCGTCTCATATAATGTGGTGGGTTTATTTCACTTGGTCCACCAGGTATGTAGGCTATATATACTAATAACATATACCTCTACTCACTATAAAATCACACCATTACTCTCACGTATCTATGTCAAATCATAATATCTATTTCCATAACTAAAGAGAGAGTACCCTGCTAGTGCACAAATAACAAACACTCACACGCATAGTACATTAGAAAACTAATAACCATTCAATTACTCACTTCGCGCACACAGCGTCTCAGAGGAACATTTGTAATTCTGAAACATGATTCATTCTCTATTTCACTTTTTTACTACTTAACATATTCATTACCATCTACCGGTCGATTCCCAACATCACTTACCACTATACATCCGTTTAACTCGCCGGAGCCACGTCTGTCATACCGCAACAGCTCCTGTTTAACCACATACAAACCATCTTTCGTATATCGGGTATATTTCTTTATTCAACAATCTAATTTATCCCCAAATTCTCCACACCAAACAACTCCTAATCGTATCATATTTTCGACATTTTTTTCATATTTTCTCTTTTTCACACCTAACATGTCACCTAAGAATTGTCCATAACTGAACCATTGTAATTTAGAATTTTCTTTATATCCCTTCTCTCAATTACCAACTAGCAACCATCAGTCATCCACTACATGGATACTAACATTAAAGACGGAGAGTAACAAACAACTAATATACCCTCAACTATTATATTGAAACAAGGCGAATGCAATGTACTAAAAAAAAGGTCTTATCTTTTCTCAATAAATCAATTTAAGATCATCGCTCTTGGTATATATTACACTCAACCACGTGAGTTATTTAAATTGGCAGAAGAACTCTTTCTTGTGATGATTTACAACTTTTCCTGAATATCTAGTTCTCTGCATTTTATCATTGCGCTTCAATCCAAGTATCACGTACCGCACTTAGTGAAACAGTATGAGGGGGAGTACGATTAGATAACCTCAACACTTGTTCAGCTTGCCACCACTCCTAACGATCAGTATCCTCTCAACGTAGCGTCCCGAGAGAGACCACTGTCCTCCCGACTTCTACAATCGCATTTTGACCGTGTTTAAACTCGGTGGAGTTCTACACGTTTTCTATTAAGCTTATAACAACAAGCTATCAAAGTTCTGTTATACCCATAACTTTTTTATACAAACTTATCCATACGCTGATTCATATATGTTAATTAGTTTTCTTGTACCTATCGTAGTTTTGTATAAATAACAATACAAAAAAAAAAGAGAAAAAAAATAAAAAATATATATATATAATATTATATTAATATAAATATTATATATTTTATAAGTTACAATATAAATATATAATAATAATACCATAATATCATATATATATATAATATAATATATACTATAAATATTATAATTTATAATATATATATTAATATATATAATATATATATATAATATATAATAATATAATATATAAATATATATATATATATATATATAATTATAAATATATATATAATATATACAAAAAAAAAACATCAAAAGAAACTGAAAATACTAGAAAAAAAAAAAAAAACGAAAAAAAGAAAAAAGTAAAAAAAAATTTGAGATTCGCATCCACGCGCTGGCAGTGAAGATTTTCTAATTATTGATTTTCTGGAATGGGAGAGCGTTTGGGATGTATAACAAACAATCATCAACATGACACAGTAACAAGAACAATCAGAATATCAAAGTTGATATTTTTAATGTTAAATGAGAAAAAACAAATTTAAAGACCAAAACAACATTATGATGATTAGGTAAGACATTTAAGAAATTTAATTTATTCTCTAACGCTCTTTTCGAAACAAACAATTAAAATTGAGGGTGAAATTATTATATTCTATATATATTATATAATATATTATAATTATAATGTATCTCCATGTCTATAAGTATAAATATATATGGTCAAATTAATAATAGTACTAGTATACTATAATATAATATATTATAACTAATAAATATACTATATTTTATATTTATATCAATGATAGTAGTAATTCAGTAGGATCTTTTCAACGAAATAGATTTTTATTTAATTTTATTTTCCACTTTAGAAGGGTTTTTTTTAACCAATATAACATAAAGATAAAGTTCCAGTCGCTCAACGGTTGTGTACGAAGAAGCTAGTTAAGATATTAAAGTTTAATCTATGTAAACTACGTTACTCAACATAACCTTACTTAACGTATCATATCCTCACTCATTATTATTTTTATACTATAATATATATATACTATTGAGTTTTAAAAATTTAGTAAAAGAAAAACACCCTTGGCACCATAACCGCTGTAGATTTGTTCGATAGATCTATAACATAGGAAAAAATAGAAAATAACCAAATTTTCATCTTTTTTTCTTTTTTTCCCCCCACAAACAAATTTACAGGAGAAGATCTACCGAGATGTCAATATATATATATATAACTTAGCATTTTATATATACCTTTTATAGATACTAATATGTATTAAGTATATATATATATAATATTATTAATAATATATCATATTATATATATATATATAATTATATTAATATATAGATATATATATGTGTATCACGAATATATATATATATATATATATATATATATATATATATATACGTATAATATATATATATATATATAATATATATATATATAGATATATAGTATATATATATATATATATATATATATATATATTGTGTGTGTGTGTGTGTATATATAGATATATCTCCTATATAGATATATTCTAATATACAAATCCATATTGGGGATCATATAATATATTATATATATTAAAAAACATTATTATATTAATACTTATATGTAAGTGTGGTGTGTTGGTGTTGTGTATACCCAGTTAGTATATATATACACAGTATATACAGTATACAACTCCTTTATTAATGGTATATATATAATTATAAATATAATATCTTATATGATATAAATAATAATATATGCCTAAATTAGTAATATATATAGCAAAGGAAACTATATAAATAATTTTTAATGTATTATATATGAATACCTATATTCTATTATTAAAAATTATACATAAAACCGGTTGAAGTTATTTACAATATTATCGCTATAGTGAATAGCTGTTGTAACTATTGAAATTCCTCTGATTATTTTGTGATCAAAACCAAAATGTTATTAAGATCTAAAATAACAATTTACGATTGAAGCGTTATTTTCGGAACATACATAGTATATATAAAGACATAAAGATTAGATATATATATGATATATATATACATCCATCCAAAATTTGCTTACATATACAAGATATTAGCTAGAAACATTTATATGGTTTTAACAAATATATAAATAATACATATTATATAAAAATATATATATTAAAAGACAATTAGTAATTCCTAATTAATCTATTAATTACGTATATAATTTATAGTAAAATATATATATATATAACGAAAAGAGAGAGAGAGAGATAGACAGTAGAGATGAGAGTCATTAATGAAAAGTAGAGAGAGAGAGAGATGAAGAGAGAGAGAGACAGAGAGAGGAGAGAGAGAGTAGAAGAAGAGAGCAGAGAGAAGAGAGAGATAGAAGAGAGAGAGAGAAATATAAATGCATAAATATCATTCAAATTTTCATTAAAAATTTAGATCCCTCAATTATCTCAAAACTGATATCCCTATGTAAAAGTAATACAGAAATAGTGCTTACATAATACTAATTATACGCGCTACCCAGTTTTCCTTTCTTTTCTATATATGGTTTTTAGTTTATAGCTTATGTTACTAATAACAGTTTATTTGTTTTATTTTATTATTATTTTGTTGATTTATTCTTATGTGTTTGATTATTGCAAAATAATTTCAGATATTGAGTTAACCAAAAAATTCAATGTTAATGATCAATTATACAGTAATGGATAATACAATTGGTCCTTTCAGATTTTACTTAATAACAAGTATTAATATGTATTTTTAAGGCCCTTTGCATGTCTAATTCTGTTCTAACGGCCCAAAGATCTGGTACGCTTCCTAGTGACGAAAGATTTGATTGGAGAGGTGACTCTGCTCTCACCGATGGACAAGATGTAGGTCATGATCTCACGGGAGGATACTATGATGGTAAGGAGTCTTTATAGAATTTATTACTGTTTTACGTAATTAAAATTCTGATTTACTAGAGACTATACATAATTTTGTTCTTATTTGGTAAAGAGACCTACAGGTTTTTGGATTTAATTTCTAAATAATTTGTTAAATTCAAGATATGCCTAATTATAAAGTGAGTAATTATAATTTCATTCGAGGTAAGCATGTTTAAGTTTTATGACTTAAAAACAACTTAAGCTGTCAATATCGAAATATCAATTAATTAGCAAAGCATTAATCATATAAAAATTCAACTATAGATGATATAAATTTAAATTTACTTAATTAAAAAATATACATTGACTTTGTTTACAATGAAATCTTAATATTACAAAGTTACTTTTTAATTAGTTACTGTTAATATTAATTTAGAGATTAAAAAATACATATTGTAAATATTGTTTAAAAATAAGGCAATTAATTTAAAAATTACTGCATGCTTTAGACTTTTCCTTATCTGTGTAAACTTTTCTGTACACACGCAAACATATATAAATATATTATATGATATATATATAACTCATATAATTTATAGTATATTATTATATATTAATATAAAGGTTCTCATTTATAATTGTATAGCGTCTCTATTTCAGCAAATATGTAATAGCATATAAAGTATATATTACTTAAAAAATAATAAGATATATAAACTATATATTATAGAAATGAATAACTCATGATATGCATTTAGATGAGACGTATTACTAATTACTGTGTGAAAGAATAATTTATTAATTTTACTATTAATATATATAAGCTGATGATTTCGTTAAGTTCTGGTTTCCAATGGCATCAGCTGACCATTACTCTTATTAACTCCTGTGATCGTAACGAAACGGATACTCCAAGCATGGTAAGATGACATTGCGTTCTAATATATAATACTAATAGTATATATATATATATTATATTTAATTATTATTTACTAATATTAGTATTTTACATTATCATCATGATTAGTATAATCATTATCATTATCACTTATTATTATATACTAATCTATATATATATATATATATTATATATAATATAATAATAATTATATATATTAATTCATAAATTATTAAATATACTATTATTTTAACCACTAATCATTATATATAATTTATAATTAATAATATATTACTATATCAATATATTTAGCTATTATATATATTTAATATATACTATAATATAATATATATATATATATAATAATATTATATTAATATATATAATTAGTATATACTAATATATATATATATTATTATTATTAATTACTTAATAATATATTTCTCCAAATAATAGTTACTCCCTGTTAGCGTTCTTCTTCTTTTATGCGCAGGGTTCCTAAAAGTTTGTTCCCTACATTTTGTTAAAGCTGAATCTTCATCCATACTTTTGACCCTAATTATACTTCACGAAGCGCAAGCAAATAGCTGGATCAGTGACATTATTATTTTATGTAGTATGTCCGTAAGCCGGGAAATTTTGTTTTGGTAGCTGGAGTGAGTGGATCTCGCAACACGAAAAATAATTTCGAGATTATTTCACCTCTGTATTCTGTGACGAATTCATGTTGAAATACTTTCTCTTCCATCCATAAGAACTCATTTGTGACTAAGATGAAAATTTTATTTATGTAATGACACTTTTGGAATTCGAAAAATCATTATTTCTTGGCGGTGTTATTTTCGGTGGGTCTCAAAACTTCTTTTAAAAAACATTTACCTTGCCTAGTAAAACTGTCACAACTTTGTTTTCTGTGCTTGAAGAGTGTACTCTTTCAACCCGTACAGTAAAAGGGAGACTTCTCTCTACCGTTTATCACAATTCTATTGTTTTAATTTCTGTGTTTATTGGTTTTAAAATTTATTTTTGAAACAAAAATATTTGGAAGTATCATAATTGCTCAAATCTTAACTCGGATTGCCATTATTTTTCCAATAAAACTCTTGACAGGTAATATGCTTTCTTTTCTATATGAAACGTGGTCTTTTCGCTTTTGTATTTTGGTGAATCATTTGTTGTGAGGTAAACACATCAGTTTTTTCACAAAGTTTGACTCAAGTTTGACTCAAGGATTCAATTTCAAAACTTTATATTTATTTTATTCTACTCTTTGAAATTTTTCTCTGATTTATTTTCTGCTCACTCTGCTGAATATCATCCGTTGCAGATAGTCACATTTCATCCTCAGTATATTTAGTAATGTTTATTTATACATTAATATAGGTCTGTATTTGCTTTATTCTTTTTTATTATTGATCAAGATTCGTCGAGTTCCTATCAGTTACCTATCACTAGACGCTGTATGATTAACCTCTAAATAATCTCTTCTAAATCGAACAGCCTCATCTCTTTACAACCAAAACAAAAATATTGAGGGAGACAGGCTTAGAAATACTGAACTTATCTGATCTCTCATCACATTTCTAACAAAGGGAAAAATTGGTCTAGTTTCAAAAACTGAAAATCATTCTATCAGTTTGATTATATAAAATACCATATGTATACATTACCATGTACATCTTCGTAATATGATCATAATACTAAACCTCTTGTCAGCGTTTCGAATCTGTATATGGGTAATGTAGGCTCTTTTTATAAAGAGTAATCCATCATATATACTACGTATATACTTCAGGTTATAGTCTGACTAGTTCGGTACTGTTAAGACATTATTCGTGCTAGCTTACGTCGCGATATTAGAAGTAACTCAACAGATTACATTTTCAGATAAACTTCCACTTCACCTATAGAGCTCTCTGGTTAAAATATAAGAAAGATTCATTCATATTATGGTACGTACAATAGCAGAATACATACCACTACTACTATATATGGATGATTTACCTGAAAAAATAATTTCATCATACTAATTAATATATTTTTGTTAGTACGCTTGATTACTATCAACTTGGGGCAACGCATATCAAATTTATAATATTTATTATAATATTCATATATATTATATTATATGATATATAATATTAAATTATTATAAAATATTATTATATTTATTATTTAATTATTAAGGATATATTTCTTATTTATAATTTAATATTATATTATATTATTATATATTAAATATATATATTATATTATATATAATATATAAAATATATATTATATTATATATATATATAAGTATATATAGGTGTATATTTTTTGTATTTTTCAAATGAAATACTTTTTTCAAATAATTTTGCTTGTGTAAAGCATAATGTTCCCATACGTGTTGACTTTGCCATGCCACCACTTATTACTATTAATATAATTATTTTCAATTTTCAAACATTAGTCATCTATTATTTCTTTTGTGATTTCAAACTATTTACTTCAATCTCCTCACAAGTGAAATCAAACTTCTCAGCTTTATAAATTCATGCCGTGGAATCTTTCTTATTCATTATTGGAATTTGCTTTCTCAATAAGAAGAGCAACCTCCATCCTACTGGGAAATTGGACAAAATTGTGCATTATTGTTATATCTTAATGAATGCAATATTATTTAATGTAGTGATATACAAATTATTATATAACAGAAATTTCATTCATTGATTGGATATAAAAATTTCTCTTATTCTCTAGAAAAAATAAGAACATTTTTACATTTAATCTTTTGTCAGTATCTCAACAATAAATCATAATTTTCCATTATTTCCACAGACATGAACACAACAATTATATATATAGATTATATTAATTATAATTTAATAATATATATTATATATATATTATATATTATATATAATTGTTATTATATTTATAATATTAAGTATTTATAATTTTATATATTATTATAATTATATATTATATATATATTATATTATATATAATTATTATAAGTTATTATTTATCAAAATACTTATTCACTGATTGTCATTTTACAACGAAAGTTGGCATAATTGTTGTGCCATGTTTTATATAAAAAAGTGATTTAAAAAATCTCTCATCATAACAACAAGTCGTTATAACCTAAAACCAATTAAAAATGATCCCTAAGAAGATCTCATACGGAACCGAAATGGAAATGAAAAAAAAACTGAAATAATGAAGACGAGACGAAATGCAATAAACTTAATTCTTCTGTAAAGAGTGGACGGAATTCGGGAACAATAAGATATACAAGCAACAACATAACTCCTCCCCTCCATCCTCTGATATATAGTATATAATATATTATATGTTATATATATAATTATAATAATAAATTAATATTATTATAAATTATATATATATATATATTTATAAATATATATATATATATTATATTTAATTTATATTTAATAAATTTATAATATATATATTCTGTATTTATATATATATTAATATAAATATTTATAAATAATATTATATATTATATTTAATTTATATATTATATAATATTATATATATATATATTTATATGTTATTAATTATATATATATTATATATAATATATTAATTATTGTATTAATATTAATTATATTAAATATAATTTTATTACGGTATTATATAGATATAATATATATATAATATTATAATTTATTATTATATAATATTAGTATTAATATTATATAATATATATAATAATTATAATATATTATATATTATATATATATATATTATTAATATATAGTATAAATTTATAATTCATTTTATATATATATCAAAGTGGCGTACCTGAGAATATTTGACAACTTGTGGTAGGAGAGTAGTTTATTATCTATAGTTATATATATTATATATCCTATATATATATATATATATTATATATATATTATATATATATATATATATATATAGTATATATATATATATAATATAATATATATATATATAAATGCTAACGAAACATCGAAAACATGATTTTAATAATTATATGATACGTACCTAATGTTTATTTGTATGGTTATATAACGCTTTACATTAATATTTACGCAATATACTCTAATTTAAATACATTCCAATTAGTAATTTCTTAGCCTATCATTTATTAAAAAAATAAAGAAGCTGTGGTTTTTTAGATAAGTTTTTAAAGCGTTTTTCCTTTAATATAAAATCTACACTACTCCGATAATCATTATTTCAATATTTTATTTTATATAATGCTAAATACCACTTAAATAAGTATATAAAATTAATATTCAATATTAGAGCAATCAGACACATCCGATACAAAAATCTCAAACAAACTGCCACTCAAGCCACACTATTTCGTACATATATTACGGAAGAGTGAATCGAATAAGGTTTACTAATTATTTTCGAATATTTATAGTAGGACAGACTGGAGGCGTCCCGCACTCTTATGTAAGTTGAATGTAAAGAAATGACGTCATTCGTCACCCGGTGCAAAAGAAATTTTACTTCAAGAATCAGAGTAGGAGCGATATATATATTAACAAAAATTCAATTATTTTTAATTGCTATCTATTATTGTTGGTTGTTTTTTCTTTAAAGGAGTGATGCAAAATAGCTTCCTTTTTACTTTTATATAAAATTTTAATAATTTAAGTATACTTTTACAATTAATTTCAATTATGTTAAAACCTAAAAATATATTGGGTTAGAGATGTTTATATTCATGTTTGAATGATGCTCTACTGTGATATATATAATATATATATATAGCATATACTATTACATAATATATATATATTATATATTATATATATAATATTATAATATATATATAATATATAATATATATAAAATGAAATATTATACAAATTATGATTATAGTATTATACTATATAGGTTATTATATATATATATATCATATATATATATATATATATATATATATCTCTAGTATTTATATAATATATATTATTATACTATTTACAATTAATAAAAAATAAATATATATATATATATATATATATATATATATATATATATATATATATATATATATATATATATATATATATATATATATATATTCTTTTTACATGAAACAAGGTCAGACTGATTATGCGAGAGCTGCAATACGTTGGGGTGCTGAATACTTCCTCAAAGCTCATACATCAACTTCAGAACTCTATGGTCAGGTACTCTATAAAGAGTTTCTTAATTTCATTATTTTCTAATAACAATGAGAATATAATAACAATGAGAATATTATATAACTTACACCTGAGAATTTAGACCTCGTATTTGGAAAGGAGGAACCTTAGTCTCTTTTTCTTTAATGAATGATTGCTTGATTATTGAAGGTTGTTTCAAATGGGGAAATTCTACTTTTTCATTAATATGAATATTTTGTGCAATTAGTATTGAAATCAATGAAAGATAATGCTATATAAATTATATAGCAACTTCAGTCACTTTTATTTTTGCCTAATAATAAAATCTTAAAATGTCAATACTAAAGGTTTGCTTTTTTCCCGCTCAGGTTGGCGATGGAAATATAGATCATTCTTATTGGGGTAGACCAGAAGAAATGACTATGGCGAGACCCTCTGCAAAGATTGATGAAAACAATCCTGGTATATATATTTATATATATTCTTTCTTTCTTACTTATATTTATTAATATATATTATATATTTTTATATATTTATAATTTATATTATATAATTATATATTATATATTTTTATTAATTATTAATTATTATATAATATTAATATAATTTACTATATATATATTATTATATATTATATATGATATATAATTTATAATTTAATTATATATTATTATTAATAGTTATATATTTAATTATTTAATATTATTAAATTAATTTATATTTAAAATATTATAAATTATTATTAATTTAATATTCCAACTACTGTTCAAAATTTTAATCTCACCTATCTGAGCTCATTTATGGACGTTAAGGTTACAGAAAGTGACCTCGACCTCTGAGCTTTTATGAGATTAACAACATCCGGGACACAGTATACAGCGCTATAATACTGTTGGGGGTGTATAGGGTCCTCCATCGCTATAATTAAGGTAAATGACAAAGCACGTAACTCCAGCTTTAGCGATTGGTGGAAGGTTGTGGCGGGGGAATATTGAATACGTGGTACATTCAGGTGCGAATTTAACCGCTATAACCATGGAAAGGATTGCGTCTCGACTAGCACTTGATGAGCGCGTAGAGATTAACACCCTTCGTGCCGAAAGACGGGTACCGTGAACTCATTGTATGGTATGTTGGTGTGGCGACAATAATCAAACAGTGCGTGGGTTGTGCAGTGGTCCAGTGACACCCTGAGGAAACATTGACAAGTGTGGATTGGCTTGCCAGGGAATCACTAGCCAAGATGGCGTTTGAAGACCGTTTTCTGCGTATGCGGGCTGTAAGAAACCGTGGCATACAACAGCAAGGCACCTTCCATAACAGCTCGGTGGGAGGTGTATCATGTGCCGTGTTGATGTGATCAATACAATTAAGCGACGTTGCGGAACATAATTTGGTGCCAACGTAAGGCCGCCATAGGAACCACCACATCACACCATTGATGCAGATCGCGACGGTCGTGACGTATCATGTTTGCCAGAACACCTGCATGGACCGCAGGCGTATTTATTGTGACGAATGTACTGTGTTAACACGGGTGAGTCAGAGTCTCAGTCTTACACACCTCCGTATTCGAATTCAAGTCTTTCAAACTATCCTAATGAAGGTACGTGCATGTAATATGTGAGAGTTTGCCATTTTGAAGGTGGACTCTCCTTGTCTTGGGAGGCGGTTCCCTAACCTCCAACGGTATCATCGCAGATATTCTGACCGTAGTCATTTGATGCGTCCATCTAGCCTTCCGATAGCGCCTGCCGTCAAGTTACAAGCACAGTAAAAAAACCCGAATTCTTCATTTCCATGCACAATTCATAGCCAATCATACGAAAACGCATGCGGTGGGTCGCAGATGCGGTCGAGAATTCGTGAGGACATTGGCACCTCATTGAGAAGGCACCGACGTCGCCCGGAATGGCGATCCGGGCTAGAGGCTGACCATCACGTTAATTTGATAATGGCCGATCCACATACAGACCCTTCACCCCGATAACGTCCCACATTGGAGGAAAACGCATCAATCTAATACATAGACCCATCGCAGGCCCCCAGGGCATTCTGGGGCCTCTAGACAATCTTACCACTCAGTAGATAGTGTTCCGGTGGCTGTTATTGCATAATAAGTAATTGTTAACTCACGTTCTGATCTTTTCTGTATCCTGTCAAGTCATATGATGCAAGTTGGTTTAATTTTGACGAGTAGTTATATATTATTAAGTCAATGAGCTTGTTGGTGCGTTAATTGACGATGTATATTATATATTAATAAGTATATGTATATATATAGCATATATACTATAGGTAGTATATATATGTTATGCTAATATATTTAATCTAATGTATAATATATTAATATTATTATATTATATATACTATAATTAATAATATATTATATATATATATTTTAATATTTATCTCTCTGTCTGGCTCCCTATTATTATCAATGTTTGATTTTTTTTTGAATTTATATGTATAATTTAATATGATACTATACAATAAAATCTATATGCTGAAAAGGTGAATTAAGTTTAAATATATCAAATAAGTAATTATATATTAATAATTACGTACATTTTCACTCTATCAATTTATATTGGGCATGCTACCGAAGAATAGCCGAGTACTCCGAGTTAAATTATTATCTGAATTAAAAAATCTTATTTAGAGTGATCCTATAAACATGAAAAAAAGTAACGTGCAAGAGAATCATCTAGTGTGCTATTAGGTTATATCGGCATCGTCGAATAACCTCATATAAGTATATATTGATTTAGTTTAGTGTGGATCGTCATCCATATAGTATAGGCTTGCTTAGTACTCCTAGTTCACAGGATATTATTATTATTATATTTATATTATTATTATTATTATTATTATTATTATTCATTATATTCAGTTATTATTATTAATTATTGTATTATTCTTTGTATTACTATTATCATTATCTTTAATTATATTAATTTGAAAAATGTACTTAGTATTTTTTATTACTTATTGTTTTTTTTTAAATTTATATTTCGGGTCTCAAAGACATGACACTGTGTTGAATTAGTAGACTCCAATTTCAGATACTAAGGAAATTATTTTATGTTATTTATATTAAATTGTTTTTAAGAGTTTGTAAAATTTTGGACTATGTAAATAATGTAAGTTTTCTTATCTGAATAACGTTTTGGGAAATTGAAATAAAATTTGAAATTATTCAATGATCGGGATTTAATATTTTTTATTAAAAATAATCATCATTATTCAAGCTGACTTTACCCATTCTCCTGATTATCATTATTATAACTATCATAATTATTGAGTGTTAACTTTTTTTTCATTACTTATTAGTATTAGTATTTTTATTATTGATTAATTCTTACTATTATTATTATTATTATTTATTAATTATATTATTATTATTATTGATTTATTATTATTATTATTTTTATTTATTATTATTATTATTATTTATTATTATTATTATTATTATTATTATTATTATTATTATTTTATTATTATATTATTATTATTATTATTATATATTATTATTATTATTATTATTTATTATTATTATTTATTATTATTTTTATTATTATTTTTAACGAGTTATGTCTCAAAATATATGATAAAAATTATATCAATATATACCATTGCTAAGAGATTTAAAGGATGAGTGTTCTCAGCAGTTGCTATCAAGCGACCAGAAAAGAAATCAGTTAGAGAGTTACGGAGAGAGTTATACATATCTTAAGAGGAAAGTTGGAAATCATGGATTTTCGTCAGAATTCAGAGCAAGCTTTTGAAATGTGAAGTGCCGCAGTAAAAGGTTCATTAAAATGCCGTAAGTAGAAGACCAAAAGTCAAGGAGAAGAAATAGAAGATTACCAGTCGAACGTTCCATCTAAAGCTTTGAAAAAAACATTAGTTAGGCTATAGTGGTCAGCAACCCTATAACTAGTACAAATTGAAAATTTGACCTAAAAACTCACTGATATTATTATTATTATTGATTATTATTATTATTATTATTATTATTATTATTATTATTATATATTATTATTATTATTATTATATAATTATTATTATTATATTATTATTATTATTATTATATTATTATTATTATTTTATTATTATTATATATTATTATTATTATTATTATTATTATTATTTATTATTATTATTATTTTTTATTATTATTATTATTATTATTATTATTATTATTATTATTATTATTATTATTATTATTATTATTATTATTATTATTATTATTATTATTATTATTATTATTATCATGACTATTTATTTATATTATTATTATATATTATTATTATATTATTATTATTATTATTATTATTATTAGTATAATTATTATTATTATTATTATTATATTATTATTATTATTATTATATTAATATTATTATTATATTATTATTATTATTTTATTATATTATATTTATTATTATTATTATTATTATTTATTATTATTATTATTATTATTGAAAATATTATATGATATTATTATTATTTATATTATTTATTTTATTATTATATTATTAAGTATTAAACCTGTCAGGAGATCACTACTCCTTTTTAGTATATTATTATATGATTATTATTAAAACTATTTTTTATTATTAATATTATTATTATTATTTTATATATTAAATATTATAATTATATCATTTTAAATTCCTTTATATATAAATATATTTAATATTATTGTAAATTTATAAATATTTATATAATGCAGTGGTCATCTCTTCTATTAGAATATAATTTATAAAAAATTATATAAATTATTATTAACATTTTATTATTATATTTAATATTATGATTATATTATTATTATTATTATTATTATTATATTATTATTATTATATTATATATTAATAATAAATGGAAAAAAAAATAAAAGACATGAGAATTAATTATTAAATTTATTATTAGTTTTATGTCAAAAAATTAAGAGAATTATAAAATTATATTATTATATTATGAAATATGATTATTATTATTAACGCATAAGCTAAATAAAAAACCTGTTTGGTGTAATAGAGAGATAAGAGAGAAAATTAAAGAATAGAGAGAGAGGAAAGAGAGGAGAGAGAGAGAGAGAGAGAGAGAGCTTCTACTAATACTGCTTGCTTATAGATGGTAATATTACCATCTTTCATCAATTTTTTTTACCTTAAAAGCTTATACATCTGAATACCATGAAGTCTGCTCTACTATCTGCTTTAGGCCTACGATGACTATTACAGCTCCTCTCTCTCTCTTCCTCTCCTCCCTCTGGGGCAACAACAACAATTATGAGTTGAAACTAATCATGATATATTACAACTATCTCCTCCTTCTACTCTCAACAAAAACTATAAAACCAAATAATACTCTCTCTACAACAACAAAGTAATCTCACAAAACCTCTCTCAATCTCCAAAACAACATCAAATCACAACTCTAGATCTCAACAAACCAACAACAACCAAACAACAACAACCAACATACAACAAACAACCCATGAAAGCAGCATCTGCAGG
>JABUQX010043135.1:77500-96416 GCA_015478945.1 Trachelipus rathkii
ATTTGAAAAAATAATGTGTTTCATTGAAATGCAATTTCAAAAAGCAGAAAAGCGATATTATTAATAGTTTTAGGTTTGTTTAAATTGACATTTTTTTTAATGATTTTCAATATTTGTTTTTATTTACCAATATATTTCATTAGTTGTGGAAAACCTGTTTTAATAAAAAAATTTAACTTCTAAAATTACGTTTTTCTTAAATTTTCACATATCAAATTCTTTTAAGTACGATTTTTCCTAAATTTTTCTATATTGGAATTATTTTGTTAAGTCTGAAAGGAGGTTACTCCCATTTTGAGAAAAATAATGTCATTAAATGCTATCAAAAAGCAGAAAAACGGAATTATTAATAGTTTTATAATGACGTTTTTAATGATGAATAATAGTTATATACCTTATATTTCTTATTAGTAGTGAAATGTATTAAAAAATTAAAACTTCTAAAATTTCGCTTTTTCTTAAATTTTCACATTACAAATTTAGAACTCTTAAAAGTACGATTTTTCCAAAATTTCAACATTTAAAATTAGTTGGTAAATCTTAAAATTGAGTTTTTAACGGTATTTTCAGCATTTGAAAAAATAATGTGTTTCCATGAAATGCTTTCCATAAAGGCAGAGAAAATTATTATTATAGTTAGGGTCTTATAATTGAGTTTTTTAATGACAGTGAATATATTGCTCTTACCATGTATCATGGGTTGTTGAAAACTTTTATATGTATATAATTTAACTTCTAAAATTACGGCTTATCTTAAATTTTCACATTATATAAGTACGATTTTTGCTAAATTTTAACATTTGAATTATTTGTTAAATATTAAAAATTGAGTTTACGGATTTCAGCATTGAAATGTTAGCAATGCACCGGGGTGATTGCTTTTGCTGGACCAGCTAGAAAACCGAATTTATTAATAGTCTTACGGTGTCTTAAATTGACATTTTTTTAATGAAATTCAATATTTGTTAAATACCTAATATTTCATTAGTGTGAAAACCTGTTTTAATAAAAAATTTAACTTCTAAGATTTACGCTTTTCTTAATTTATCACATATCAAATTTAGATCCTTTATTAAAGTTACGATTGTTTCCTAAATTTAACATTTGGAAATTATGGTAATCTAAATTGAGTTTTTAACGGTATTTTCAGCATTTTGAAAAAAATAATGTGTTCATTGAAATTGCTATTCAAAAAAGCCAGGAAATTATTGTGAATTTATTATAGTTTTAGGTGTCTTAAATTGGACGTTTTTTAATGAAATTCAATATTTGTTTATACCAAATATTTCATTAGTTGTGAAAACCTGTTTTAATAAAAAATTTTAACTTCTAAAATTACGCTTTTTCTTAAATTTTCACATTACAAATTTAGAAAACTATTTTAAAAGTACGATTCCTAAATTTTCAACATTTGAAATTATTGGTAAATCTTAAAAATTGAGCTTTTAACGGTATTTCAGCATTATAATATAATATGGTTCAGAAAGGCACAAAAAGGCAGAAAAGTTATTTGAATAGTTTATTGTCTTAAATTGAACGTTTTTATGAAATTTCAATATTTTTAATTATACAAATATTTCATTAGTGTGATATTATCCTGTTTGAGTAAAAATTTTAACTTTAATATAATTACTCGGCTTATTCTTAAATTTTCACATTTACAAATTTTAGAACTCTTAAAGTACCATTATAATATTCAATATATTTTGTAAATCTTTTAAATTGAGTTTTTAACGGGATTTCAGCATTTGAAAAAATATGTGTGTTTCATTGAAATGCTATTTAAAAAGCAGAAAAAGCAAATTTATTAATAGTTTTAGTGTCTTAAATTGACGTTTTTAATAATATTTCAATATTTGTTTTTATTACCAAATATTTCATTAGTGTAATAAACTGTTATAAAAAATTATAACTTCTAATATTACGCCTTTTGCTTAAATTTCACATTACAAAATTTAGAACTCTTATTAAAAGTACCATTTTCCCTAAATTTCAACACGTTTGAAATTATTTGTTAAATCTTAAAATTGACTTTTTTTTAGGGGATTTTCAGCATTTGAAAAATTAATGTGTTTCATTGAAAGCTATTTCAAAAAAGCAGAAAAAAACGAATTTATTAATAGTTTAGGTGTATATATATTTTTAATAAATTAAATGATTTAATTTTTTTTTTTATAATATTCATTAGTTGTGGGAAAACCTGTTAAATAAAAAATTTTAACTTCTAAAATTACGCTTTTTCTTAAATTTTCACATTACAAATTTAGAACTCTTAAAAGTACGATTTGCCTAAATTTCAACATTTGAAATTATTTGGTTAAATCTTAAAATTGAGTTTTTAACTTATTTTCAGGCATTTAAAAAAATTAATGTGTTTCATTGAATGCAATTTCAAAAAGCAAAGAATTTATTAATAGTCTTAGGTGTCTTAAATTGATATGAAATTTCAATATTTGTTTTATATACAAAATATCAATTATTTTTAGTAAAAAAATTTTAACTTCTAAAATATTACGCTTCTTTCTTAAATTTTCAACATTACAAATTTCAGAACTATTAAAAGTACATGCTTTCCCTAAATTTTTATTTTGAAAATAGTTTTTTAAATCTTAAAATTGTTTTATGTATTTTCAGATTTGAAAAATTATTTGTTTCATTTGAAATTCTATTTCAAAAAAGCAGAAAAGCGATTTATTATAGTTTTAGTGTCTTAAATTGACAATTTTTTAATGAAATTCATTATTTGTTTTTATTAACATATTCTTTCATTAGTGTGAAAACATTGTTATGTTAATAAAAATTTATAACTTCTAAAATTACGCTTTTCTCTAAATTTCACATTACAAATTTAGAACTTTAAAAAGTAAGTTTTCCTAAATTTCAACATTGAAATTATTTGGTAAATTTAAATAACGGTTCTCTCTAACGGTATTGTGGGAAAAAATAAGTGTGTTTCATACCAATGCGTATTTCAAAAAGCAGAAAAGTTAATTTTATAGTTTAGCGTGTCTTAAAGTGACGTGTTTAATGAAATTTCCAATATTTGTTTTTATATACCAAATATTTCATATTCCTGTTTTTATAAAAAAATTTTAACTTCTAGCTTTCTTTTAAATTTTCACATTACAAATTTAGAAACTGTGCTTAAACCTACGATTTTTTCTAAATTCAACATTTTGAATTATTGGTAATCTTAAATTGAGTTTTTTAACGGTTTTTTCAGGCATTTGAAAAAAAATAATTGTTTCATGAAATGCTATTTCAAAAAGCAGAAAAGCGAGTTTTATTAATAGTTTTAGGTGTCTTTAAATTGACGTTTTTTATGAAATTTCAATATTTGTTTTTATATACCAAATATTTCATTAGTTGTGAAAACCTGTTTTAATAAAAAATTATAACTTCTAAAATTACGCTTTTTCTTAAATTTTCATATTATAACTCTTAAAAGGTTTGATTTTCTAATTCAACATCTTGAAATTATTTGTTAAATCTTAAAATTGAGTTTTTAACGGGATTTTCAGCATTTGAAAAAATAATGTGTTTCATTGAAATGCTATTTCAAAAAGCAGAAAAACGAATTTATTAATAGTTTTAGGTGTCTTAAATTGACGTTTTTTAATGAAATTTTAATATTTGTTTTTATATACCTAATATTTCATTAGTTGTGAAAACCTGTTTTATCAAAAAATTAAAACTTCTAAAATTACGCTTTTTCTTAAATTTTCACATTACAAATTTAGAACTCTTAAAAGTACGATTTTTCCTAAATTTCAACATTTGAAATTATTTGGTAAATCTTAAAATTGAGTTTTTAACGGTATTTTCAGCATTTGAAAAAATAATGTGTTTCATTGAAATGCTATTTCAAAAAGCAGAAAAGCGAATTTATTAATAGTTAGTGTCTTTATTTGACGTTTTTTAATGAAATTTCAAATATTTGTTTTTATATACCATTATTACAATTACATTATAAATATAATATATATATATATATTTATAATATTTACGCTTTTTCTTAATATTTTCACATTACAATTTTTAGAACTCTTAAAAGTAGATTTTTCTAAAATTTCAACATTTGAAATTATTTGGTAAATCTTAAAATTGAGTTTTTAACGGTATTTTCAGCATTTGAAAAAATAATGTGTTTCATTGAAATGCAATTTCAAAAAGCAGAAAAGTGAATTTATTAATAGTTTTAGGTGTCTTAAATTGACGTTTTTTAATGAAATTTCAATATTTGTTTTTATATACCAAATATTTCATTAGTTGTGAAAACCTGTTTTAGTAAAAAATTTTAACTTCTAAAATTACTGTTTTTTGCTTAAATTTTCACATTACAAATTTAGAACTCTTAAAAGTACGATTTTTCCTAAATTTCAACATTTGAAATTATTTGTTAAACTTACCTAAACTAGTTTTTTACGGGATTTTTCAGCATTTGATAAAAATAATGTGTTTCATTGAAAATGCCTATTTCAAAAAGCAGAAAAAGCGGGTTTCATTGAAATGCAATTTTAGGTGTCTTAAATTGACGTTTTTTTAATGAAATTTCAATATTTGTTTTTATATACCAAATATTTCATTAGTTGTGAAAACCTGTTTTAATAAAAAATTATAACCTTTAAAATTACGCTTTTTCTTAAATTTTCACATTACAAATTTAGAACTCTTAAAAGTACGATTTTTCCTAAATTTCAACATTTGAAATTATTTGGTAAATCTTAAAATTGAGTTTTTAACGGTATTTTCAGCATTTGAAAAAATAATGTATTTCATTGAAATGCAATTTCAAAAAGCAGAAAAGTACGAATTTAGTTAATAGTTTTAGTTGTGTCTTAAATTGACGTTTTTTAATGAAATTTCAATATTGTTTTTATATACCAAATATTTCATTAGTTTTGAAAACCTGTTTTAATAAAAAATTTTAACTTCTAAAATTACGCTTTTTCTTAAATTTTCACATTACAAATTTAGAACTCTTAAAAGTACGATTTTTCCTAAATTTCAACATTTGAAATTATTTTGTAAATCTTAAAATTTTAAAACGGTATTTTCAGCATTTGAAAAAATAATGTGTTTCATTGAAATGCAATTTCAAAAAGCAGAAAAGTGAATTTAATAATAGTTTTAGGTGTCTTAAATTGACGTTTTTTAATGAAATTTCAATATTTGTTTTTATATACCAAATATTTCATTAGTTGTGAAAACCTGTTTTAATAAAAAATTTTAACTTCTAAAATTACGCTTTTTCTTAAATTTTCACATTACAAAATTTAGAACTCTTAAAAAGTACGATTTTTCCTAAATTTCAACATTTGAAATTATTTGTTAAATCTTAAAATTGAGTTTTTAACGGGATTTTCAGCATTTGAAAAAATAATGTGTTTCATTGAAATGCTATTTCAAAAAGCAGAAAAGTGAATTTATTAATAGTTTTAGGTGTCTTTAATTGACATTTTTTAATGAAATTTCAATATTTGTTTTTATATACCAAATATTTCATTAGTTGTGAAAACCTGTTTTAATAAAAAATTTTAACTTCTAAAATTACGCTTTTTCTTAAATTTTCACATTACAAATTAGAACTCTGAAAAGTATTAATTTAAAATTATTTGTTAAATCTTAAAATTTAGTTTTCTCGGGATTTCAGCATTGGAAAATATAATGTGTTTCATTGAAATGCTATTCAAAAAGCAGAAAACGAATTTATTAATAGTTTTGGTGTCTTAAATTGACGTTTTAATGAAATTTTATATTTGTTTTTATATACCAAATATTTCATGATGTGAAAACCTGTTTTAATAAAAAATTTTAACTTCTAAAATTACGCTTTTTCTTAAATTTTCACATTACAAATTTAGAACTCTTAAAAGTACGATTTTTCCTAAATTTCAACATTTGAAATTATTGGTAATGTAAAGTGGAGTTTTACGGTATTTCGCGGAGCATTGTGATAAAAAATAATGTGATTTCATTGCACCCGCTATTTCAAGAAGCAGAACACATTGACTTTATTAATAGGTTTTAGATTTCTTAAATTGACGTTTTTAATGAATTTCAATATTTGTTTTTATATACCAAATATTTCATTAGTTGTGAAAACCTGTTTTAATAAAAAATTTTAACTTATAAAATTACGCTTTTTCTTAAATTTTCACATTACAAATTTAGAACTCTTAAAAGTACGATTTTTCCTAAATTTCAACATTTGAAATTATTTGGTAAATCTTAAAATTGAGTTTTTAACGGTATTTTCAGCATTTGAAAAAATAATGTGTTTCATTGAAATGCTATTTCAAAAAGCAGAAAAGTGAATTTATTAATAGTTTTAGGTGTCTTAAATTGACGTTTTTTGATGAAATTTCAATATTTGTTTTTATATACCAAATATTTCATTAGTTGTGAAAACCTGTTTTAATAAAAAATTTAACTTCTAAAATTACGCTTTTTCTAAATTTTCACATTACAAATTTAGAACTCTTAAAAGTACGATTTTTCTTAAATTTCAACATTTGAAATTATTTGGTAAATCTTAAAATTGAGTTTTTAACGGTATTTTCAGCATTTGAAAAAATAATGTGTTTCATTGAAATGCTAAATTTCAAAAAGCAGAAAAGTGAATTTATTAATAGTTTAGGTGTCTTAAATTGACGTTTTTTAATGAAATTTCAATATTTGTTTTTATATACCAAATATTTCATTAGTTGTGAAAACCTGTTTTAATAAAAAATTTTAACTTCTAAAATTACGCTTTTTCTTAAATTTTCACATTACAAATTTAGAACTCTTAAAAGTACGATTTTTCCTAAATTTCAACATTTGAAATTATTTGGTAAATCTTAAAATTGAGTTTTTAACGGTATTTTCAGCATTTGAAAAAATAATGTGTTTCATTGAAATGCTATTTCAAAAAGCAGAAAAGTGAATTTATTAATAGTTTTAGGTGTCTTAAATTGACGTTTTTTAATGAAATTTCAATATTTGTTTTTATATACCAAATATTTCATTAGTTGTGAAAACCTGTTTTAATAAAAAATTTATAACCTCTAAAATTACGCTTTTTCTTAAATTTTCACGTTACAAATTTAGAACTCTTAAAAGTACGATTTTTCCTAAATTTCAACATTTGAAATTATTTGTTAAATCTTAAAATTGAGTTTTTAACGGTATTTTAACTTCTATAATTACGCATTTTCTTAAATTTTACTATTTCAAAAAGCAGAAAAGCGAATTTATTAATTAGTTTTAGGTGTCTTAAAAATTGACGTTTTTTAATGAAATTTCAATATTTGTTTTTATATACCAAATATTTCATTAGTTGTGAAAACCTGTTTTAATAAAAAATTTTAACTTCTAAAATTACGCTTTTTCTTAAATTTTCACATTACAAATTTAGAACTCTTAAAAGTACGATTTTTCCTAAATTTCAAACATTTGAAATTATTTGGTAAATCTTAAAATTGGGTTTTTACAAAAAAGGTATTTTCAGCATTTTGAAAAAAATAATGTGTTTTCATTGAAATGCAATTTTCACAAAAAGCAGAAAAGCGAATTTATTAATAGTTTTAGGGTCTTAAATTGACGTTTTTTTAATGAAATTTCAATATTTGTTTTTATATACCAAATATTTCATTAGTTGTGAAAACCTGTGTTTTTAATAAAAAAATTTAACTTCTAAAATTACGCTTTTTTCTTAAATTTTCACATTACAATTTTAGAAACTCTTAAAAGTACGAGAATTTTTCCTAAATTTCAACATATGAAATTATTTGGTAAATCTTAAAATAGAGTTTTTAACGGTATTTTCAGCATTTGAAAAAATATTGTGTTTCATTGAAATGCTATTTCAAAAAGCAGAAAAGTGAATTTATTAATAGTTTTTGGGGGTGTCTTAAAATTGACTTTTTTTTAATGAAATTTCAATATTTGTTTTTATATACCAAATATTTCATTAGTTGTGAAACGCTGTTTTAATAAAAAATTTTAACTTCTAAAATTACGCTTTTTCTTAAATTTTCACATTACAAATTTAGAACTCTTAAAAAAGTACGATTTTCCCTAAAATTTCAACATTTGAAATTATTTTGTTAAATCTTCAAATTAGTTTTAACGGTATTTTCAGCATTTTGAAAAATAATGTGTTTCATTGAAATGCTATTTCAAAAAGCAGAAAAGCGAATTTATTAATAGTTTTAGGTGTCTTAAATTGACGTTTTTTAATGAAATTTCAATATTTGTTTTTATATACCAAATATTTCATTAGTTGTGAAAACCTGTTTTAATAAAAAATTATAACTTCTAAAATTACGCTTTTTCTTAAATTTTCACATTACAAATTTAGAACTTCTAAAAGTACGATTTTTTCCCTAATTTCAACATTTGAAATTTATTTGGTAAACTTTAAAATTGAGTTTACGGAGTTTTCAGCATTTGGAGATATAATGATTTTCTATGAAGATGCTATTTCAAAAGCAGACTATGAATTTATTAATTATTTTAGGTGATTTAAATTGACGTTTTTTAATGAAATTTTAATATTTGTTTTTATATACCTAATATTTCATTAGTTGTGAAAACCTGTTTTAATAAAAAATTAAAACTTCTAAAATTACGCTTTTTCTTATATATCGATATTTTCAAACATTACAAATTTTAGAACATTCATTAAAAGTACGATTTTTCCTAAATTTCAACATTTGAAATTATTTGGTAAATCTTAAAATTGAGTTTTTAACGGTATTTTCAGCATTTGAAAAAATAATGTGTTTCATTGAAATGCTATTTCAAAAAGCAGAAAAGTGAATTTATTAATAGTTTTAGGTGTCTTAAATTGACGTTTTTTAATGAAATTTCAATATTTGTTTTTATATACCAAATATTTCATTAGTTGTGAAAACCTGTTTTAATAAAAAATTTTAACTTCTAAAATTACGCTTTTTCTTAAATTTTCACATTACAAATTTAGAACTCTTAAAAGTACGATTTTCCCTAAATTTCAACATTTGAAATTATTTGTTAAATCTTAAAAATTGATGTGTTTAACGGATGTTGTAGTCATTGGGTGGAAACGTAGATTCTTCTCACATAGTATGGAAAATAAACGGATTTGCCGTAGTTTCAAGAAAAGCCAAGCCAAATATAACAAATGTTCTCAATATATTAAATGTGAAGTTGTGTGAGGAGTCCTTAGATTGAGTTTTATATATATTATATTGAAAAATCCTTCGGAGATTTATAGCTTACTTGTGATGTGCTAATCTAATACCAAACAGAGTTTATTTATTATTGCTGGTCGTGTAAGAATCCCTCGTTTTAATATTATAAAAACACATTTTTCTCATCTAAAATTACGCCTATTTACTTAAACACACTTTTTTTACCACTCTCAACAATAAATTTAGTCTACTTAAGAATCCGAGTTGATTTCCTAATATTCAAAACACTTTAGATAAGTGAGTTTAGAGACGCGCTCACACATCTAAAAATGAGTGTTATATTTTATACACGGTCCTTTATAGTCACAAGGCAGTTTTGGAAAAAAAATGGATTGTAGTGTGTCATGAATGATAACTATATATACACACATAAGTCTCTTAGTGTTCCATAAATAGTTGAAATTATATTCACTCGCATTAGTTAAGAGAGAGTCTCTCAGAATTATGACATTTTTTAATGTGAAACTATCTCCAATTCACACTAATTATCTGGTTGAGGTCTTATATTACAAATATTTTACATTTAAGGTAGGTGAGATGTTAACAGGATATCCTTCTTTTAGTACAAAGATTTTAACTTTCCTAAATTACGCTTTTTTCTTAAATTTCACATTAATCAAATCGTGTGATACGCATAGATTCTTCTATAAAAGAAGATGTACTTAGGCTCTCTCTCGCCATTAATAATCATCTTCATAATGTCATATTCAAAGTGTATTTTGTGGGAAATAATAAATTACTTTATTATGTATGATATTTTTAATAATAACTGGATTTTTCAGTACAATGTGCATTTGATTAGAAAATTACTGTTTGTCTATTGCTGTTCATTGGGTGTTACCAATGTATTCTCGCAAAACTAAGCCAGGAAAAGCGAATATTAATATAATAGTTAGGTCTTAGGTGTCTTTTAAATTTACAAATTAGTTTTTTCAAGTGTCCAGAGGAATTTGCCAAAAAAGGTATTTGTGTCTTTATACGTGCCTATTACCTTATTTAACAATTAGTAGGAAGAAAACCTGTTTTTTAGTATAAAAGAATTAGTTATTATAACTTTCTCAAAATACATACAGCTATTTTTATCTAGAATATAAGAAGATATTTCTCCCGATCATTCATACACTTATGAACTCTGTTCAAAAGAAAGTTGATTCTACTGTTCTCGCCTACTAGATTGTGTCAAACATTTTGTCTGAGTCGCTCTCTGAGACTCTCTGATTGTGTCATATGTTAACGAAATAATTGTAAAGTTTTTAACAGGTGATTATGATAATAGCAATATTATTGGATAAAAAATATAAAATTGAATGTATATCATTTGATAAAAAATGTGCTAAAAATATGAGAAAAGTTTTGTCGGATAAGAGTGTTTAACTAACTGAAAACTTCTTTAATTGTAAAGTGTCTTAAAATATTTGACTGCTAACTTACTTATATAATATAATATTCATATAATAAGAATTATATTATTGAATTATACCTAATATTTCAGTAGATGGAAAACCTGTTTTAAATAAAAAATAAATAATAATAAAATTTATATTTCAATAATAAAAATTAACGTATTTCACTATAAATTTTCACACGAATTATAAATTATATGAAACTTCTAAATAAAACTAGAATATTTTTCACTTGACATTATTAAACAAATTTTGAATTATTAATAGAGGTAATCTATAAATATATATTGAAAGTAATATGTTAACACCAGGATCCAATTATTTTTCAGATTGAAAAAATACATTGTGTTTCTGAATAGACATTAATTTTTTAAAAGCAGAATCAGAGGCTGAATATTTGGAATTTTGTATTTCAAACGCATTAAATGGTGGAAACTTTGTTTAAATTGGAAATTTCAATATTTTGAGTTTTTATAAATATATAAACCAATATTCTTCACTTCGTGAAGTTAATTAATTGATTATTTCATAGAGTGTAAATAAAATTCCTCTTCTAACGTGATTTTTATGTGTATCATGTTCGTATACTAATCTTTTGTATTTCTAACATTTTTAGTAAAAACTCTAAAAGCGATAACGATTTTGCCATAAAATTTGAAACATAATAATTTTTGAAATTATTTTGTATTTGCTAGTTGTTTAAATTCGTTAAAATGAGTTTTTTTTAACTGGAGTGATATTTCAGTCATATTGTAAACACAATATATGTGTTATTCTGTCGTAATGAACTATTTACATGAAAATGCAGAAGAAGTGAACGAATTATTAAAGTAGCTTTAGGGGTGTCTTATAGAGTCATTTTTTATTAATGAAATTTCAATATTTGTTTTTATATACCTAATAGTTTATTAGTTCATTAGTTGAAAAAACCTGTTTTAATAAAAAAATTATAACTTCTAAAATTACGCTTTTCTTAAATTTTATCCCTCTAGACCAATAAGAGTTTTAGAACTTTAGGAAGTACGCGGATTGGTTCGCTCCTAAATTCAACTAAGTGTTGAAGATATTGCTAGATTTGATAAATCTTGAAATTAGTTACAGTTTACAATGCTAGTTTGGGTCATTTAAAAAAATAAAAATAATGTTTTCATTGAAATGCTATTTCAAAAAAGCAGAAAAGTTAATTTAGGGATACGTTAATAGTTTTAGGGTGTGAGTGTTCTTTAATGTTTGACGTTTTTTTTATAATAAATATTATATCATTTCAATATTTAGTTTTTTTATTAGTAAAATATTATCCTATTAAAACCATTTATTTCATGTTAACTTATTTGAATTTTTGGATAACACTGATTTTAATAAGTAAAAATAATTTTAAGCTTTTCTATTAAAATATATGCTGTTTTCAATTAAAATATTTTCACAATATACAAATTAATTTAAGAGTACATTCTTAATAAAAGTTATTATTTATACCTGAATTCCAACATCATGACTATATTGGGTAAATCCTTAAGAATAGATGTATAATTTAACGGTATTTTACGCATTTGTGAAATTAAATTATATGTGTTTTCATTTGATAATATGAGCTATTAGCTCACAAAAGCAGAAAATAAGTGAAATTTATTAATAGTTAACTGGTGCTATTAATTGACGTTTATTTAATGATATTTCAATATTTGTTTTCTATATACTAAATATTTCATTAGTTGTGAAAACCTGTATTTAGTTAAATAAATATTTTTAATCATTTAAATTACGGCTTTATTTCTTAATAATTTTCATCATTATATACCAAATTTAGTAAACTCTTAAAAGTACGATTTTTCCCTAAATTCTCAACATTTTGAAATTATATTTTGTATAAACTTAATAATTGAAGTTTATTATAAAACGGGTATTTTCTATATAGCATTTGAAAAATAATGTGTTTCATTGAAATGCATTTCAAAAAGCAGAAAAGCGAATTATTAATATTAGTTTTTATAGGTGTTTAAATTGATACATTCTTATTTAATTAAATTTCAATATTGTATTTTAATTAATACCTTAAATATTTCATTTGATTGTAAAACCTGTTTTAATATAATAAAAAGTATACTTCTAAAATTAACAGCTTTTTCTTAATTATTCACATTACAATGTTAGAACCTTAAAAGTACGATTTTCCTAAATTTCAACATTTGAACAATTATTTTGAGTTAAATCTTAAAATAATATAGAGTTATTTTTGCTGAGGTTTTATCAGTCATTTTGATATAAATAATATAATGTGCTTTTCAATTGAAATGCTATTTCAAAAGCATGAGAAAAACGGAATTTATTATATAGTTTTTAGGTGTCTGTTAAATTGACGTATTTTTTAATGAATTTTTAATATTTGGTTTTATATTTTAATCACTATATATAACAAATTTAATATTGTTGAAAGCCTGTTTTAATATAAAAAATTTAATAAATAACTTCTTCTAAATTTACGCTTTTTCTTTAAATTTTTAATCATTACAAATTTTATAAAAACTCTTAAAAGTTAACGATATATTTTCTCATAAATTTCAACAATTTATGAATAAATTATATTTTGGTAAATTACTTTAATAAATTATGATAGTTTTTAACGTATTTTCTAAGCTTGAAAGAAAAATATGTGTCTTCATTGAAATGCTATTGCAAAAGCTAGAGATAAAAGTGTTAAATTTTAAATAGTTTTAGGTTGTCACTTAAATTTGACGTTATTTAATGAAAATTTCAATATTTATGTTTATATTTATATATATATATTATAATACTAAATTTTCATTATAAGGGGTGATTGAAAATACTTTTTAATAAAAGAAATTTAACTTCTCACTTAAATAATACTAGCATTTATTACGTAAAATTTTATAATTACAAATTTAGAACTTCTTAAAAGTACGATTTCCTAAATTTCCAACATTTGAAAATATTTGGTTAAAATCTTTAAAAATAGAAGTTTTTACGGTATTTTATTTCTAAGCATTTGAGAATAAAAATATATTGGTTTCTTAGAATATGCTCATTTTCAATAAAGGCAGAAAGTTGAATTTATTAAATAGTTTAGGGTGTCTTATAATTGACGGTTTTTTTAGTAATGAATATAAATTTTCATATAAATATTTGTTTTTATTATACTCCAAATATTTATCTACATTAAGTTTGTGAAACCTGTGTATTTAAGTATTAAATTAAATAATTTTTAAACTTCTAAAATTATGCTTTTTCTTATATATATTTACACATTACAAATATTATATATATAGAATACTCTTAATAAATTTCTGAGTTGAAAAATTAATTTTTGAAAATTATTTGATTAAATATCTATAATAAATTGATGTTTATTATAACGGGATTTTTCAATGCATTTTGAAATAAATATATGGTTTACATTGAAATGACATAAGTTTTACATAAATAGACAGAGAATATAGCGAATTTATTAATTAATAGAGTTTTTAGTTGTACTTTTAAAATTTGACATTTTTTAATGTAAATTATAATATTGTTTTTTATATACCTAATATTTTATTAGTTGTGGGTATGTAAAATATGTTTTTAATAAAAATTATATATAACTTCTAAAAATTACGTCTTTTTCGTTAAATTTTCTAACATTTATCAAAATATTTATACGAATTCTTTTAAAGTACGATTTTTTTCACTTAAATTTTTCATAAACATTTAAATATTATTTTGATTTAAATCTTAAATAAATTAGATATTTTTTTACTCACGGATATGAATTTTCAGCATTTGAAAAAAATAATGTGTTTTCATTGATATAATGCTATTTTCAAAAAGACTAGAAAAAACGAATTTATAATAGTTTTTATAGGGTCTTAAATTGACTTATTTTTAATGAAATGATTTAATATAGTTTAGTTATTAGTAATACCTAATATTTTTACATTAATGTGTGAAAACCTGTTTTATATAAATATAATATAATAAATATAAAAACTTCTTAAAATTACGCTTTTTCTGTTAAATTTATCACAATTTAACAAATTAGATCTCTTATATAAAGTACTGAATTTTTTACCTATAAATTTCTACATTAGAAATTATATATTTTGGTTAAATTCATTAAAATAATGTTTTTAATAGGTATTTTTCAGCATTTTGATAAAATAATAATATTGTATGTTTTACATTTGAATTGCTATAATTTTCAAAAGCAGAAATAAATGATGAAATTTATTATAGTTTTATAGTTGTTTATAATATAGACGATTTTTTTAAATGAAATTTCTAATATATTTGGATTTTATATATATACCAAATTTCATTAGTTGTTGAATACCTGTTTTTAAGTAAATAATATTTAACTTCCTAAATTACAGCTTTTTTTACTTTAAATTTTTCACATTACAATATTAGAATCTTAATAAAAGTTACGTAATTTTACCCATCATAAATTTTTAATCATGTTTGAAATTTTATATTTGTTTTAAATCTTTAAAATTGATAGTATTTTTAACGGATTTTCAGCATCTTTTGAAAAAATTAAGGTTTCATTTGACAATGCTATTTTCATAAAATAAGCAGTAAAATAGCTCAGAATTTTTATTTATATAGTTTTAAGGTGTCTTAAATTTTAGATCATTTTTAAATGAAATTTTCAAAATTAATTTAGTTTTTATTTATACCTTAATAATTATTCATTTCGTTGTGAAAAATACACTGTATTTTTAATATAAATATATATATAACTTCTAAAATTACGCTTTTTCTTAAATTTTCACTTAGCAAATTTAGAACTCTTAAAAGTACGATTTTTCCTAATTCAACATTTTAGAAAATTTATTAGGTAAACATTAATAATTGAGTTTATTTAAACTCACTCATGAGTTTCAAGCATTATTTGATAATAAAATAATATGGTTTCATTGAAATATGTAATATTGTCAAAAGCAGAAAAGAGCATTATTTTTAATAGTTTTATAGGTATGTCTGAAATTGAATAAGTTTTTTATATGATAAATTTCAATATATTTGTTTTTATAGGTATATATATAATAATATTTAATAGTTTACCAATGAAAACCAGCTTTATAAAAACATTTAACTTCTAATAAAGTACGACTTTTCTTAAATTTCAACATTATAACGAATTTTAGAACTTCTTAAAGTACTCAGATTTTCCTTAATTCAACATTTTGAAATATATATTTGGTAAATCTTAAAATTGAGTGTTCTAAGATGGATAATTTGTAGCATATGGTACGGTTGATAATTTGCGTCAATGTAGCTATGTATTTCAAAATAAGCAGATAAAGTGTAATTTTATTTAATATAGTATTTTTAGGTGTCTTATAATTTTGACGTTTTTTAATGAATTCAATATTTTGTTTTATATATAATACCAAATATTTATTCATTTAGTGTTGATAAACCCGGTGAGTTTAATAATAAAATTATATAAAAAAATTTAAAAATTACGCTTTTTCTTATATACTAAATTTTCAATTACAAATTTAGAACTGACTTAAAAGTACGATTTTCTACTAAATTCAACAATTGAAAATGATTTTGGTATGTCATCTACGTTCTAACGTTAGGTCTATTAATGTGAAATATATATTAACGAGAGGACAAGGATTGAAATGCTATATCAAAAAGCAGAAAAGTGAATTATTAAATAGTTTTTGATTGAGTCTTAAATTGTGAACGTTTTTAATTAGAAAATTTACCATTTAATTTGTTTATTATATCATACCATAAATTAATTTTCACCAAGTTATCCCAAGTAATAATCAATCTTATTTAAATGAAAAATTCTATCTTTTGTGAATGGTGGCGTATTTCTTTAAATTTTTAACATTTATCACAATTTGAGAAAGCTTAAAATACTGAATTTTCCTAATTTCAAAATACTATTTGAAATTTTTTTTAGTGATTAATGAATTCTTATAAATTGAGTTTTTTAACAGTTAGTATTTTCAGCATTTGGTATAAATACAATAAAGTTATATGTTTCATTGGGAATATGCTATAGTAAATTTCTCAAAAAAAGCAGAAAATAGAGAGGGAATTTATTAATTGTTTTTAAGAGTGTCTTAAATTGATCAGCTTTGTTATTGAAATTTCTATATATATAATACTTGTTTATTATATATCTAAATATTATTCATTTATATTAGGTTGAAAAACCTGTTTTAATAAAAAAAATTTAATTCTAAAATTACGCATTTTCTTATATAATTTTCATACATTACGATTTAGTGTGAACTCTTTAAAAGTACGATATTTTATTTCCTAAATTTCAACATATTGGAATAATAAATTTGGTAATTCTTATAATATTAGTTTAATTTAACTCACTATAGTAATTTTCAGTAATTTGAAAAAAATAATGTGTTATTACATTGAAATAATTGACAATTTCAAAAATAGTAAAATAAATAAGAAGTAAAATTTATTAATTTTATAGGTTTCTTAAAATTGACGTTTTTAATTGAAATTTCAATATTTGTTTTATATATATACCAAATATTTCATTAGTTGTGATAACCCTGTTTTAATTTAAATATAAATTTAACGCTCTCTGCTAAAATTACGTATTGTGTTTACTCGTATATACCAATTATATCACTATTTACACCATTTAGACATGCTCTCTTACATGTTTTACCCTTATAATTTTCAACTCTGAGTTATCACTCTCTCGTAATATTCTCTACAATTGGATTTTTAATCGCGTGCGCACTATATCAAGAGTCGTTGAAAACCTCGTAATATTCGCTCGCTCTCATTGAAGGAGTGCTATTTCAATATAGACAAAATGCGTCCTACTTTACTTCTATACTACGTTTAGCTCGTCCTTCTAATCTCTGATCGCTCTTCTTTCAAATGTGCAGTCTTTTCAATTACTCGTCTCTTTTCTCTTCTACTTTATCTTCATTCGTTTGTTTGACTAACTTGTTCTCTCAATTACATAACTCATCTCTTTTATAATATCTTCATATAGAATAATTACGCTTTATCATTATAATTTTTTCACATTACAATATTATTAATAATACATCTTAAAGTACGATTTTTACCTAAATTTCTTAACATTTGAAATTATTTTTTGGTAAATTCTTAAAATTTGAAGTTTTTTAAACTAGGTATTTATTCGAGCATTTTTGAATATAAAGATAATGTGTTTTACATATTGAAATTGACTATTTCAACATAGCAAGAAAATGATAAATTTATTAATAATTTTTAGGTTGATCTAAATTTAATATATTTTTAATTGAAATTTTCTATATTATTGGTTTTTATATATAATACTCAATATATCATTTCATTAGTTGTGAAATCTGTTTTAATATTAATAAAAATTTATGAAATCTCTTGTTATGCTTTTTCTTAAATTTTTTGAACTTAGGTAAGAAAATACTTATATTTACGTTACAGATTATTTTTCACTAATTTCCAACATTTGAAATTATTTGGTAAATTAAAATTGAGTTTTTAACTAACGGTATTTTAAGCATTTGAAAAATAATGTGTTTTACATTGATAATGATTATTTCAAAGCAGAAATAAGTGACATTTATAATAGTATTTAGGTGTGTCTTAATATTGATAACGTTTTTTAATGAAATTTTCAAATTTTTTTGTTTATTTTAATATATCACAAATTAATTTCATTAGTTTGTGGAAAAATGTTTATTAGTATAAAATAAATTATTAACTTCTAAAATTACGCTTTTTCTAAATTTTTCACTCACATTACAAATTTTAGAACTCTTAAAAGTTACGATTATTTCCCTAAATTATTAACATTTGAAATTATTCTGTTATAATGCTTTAAAAATTGAGTTATTTAACTGGAAGGATTTTTCAGAATTTTGTAAAAATACACAATCTAAATTTCTATCATCTGCGTGCTTTCATTTGAATATCCGCTTATTATCAATAATACAGTGCCACTAGAAAAAGCTGTAAATTTAGTTGAATAGTTTTAGGTGGTCTTAAATTGACACTTTTTTAATGAAAATTTTCAATATTTGTTTTAGTTTACTAATATTTCATTAGTGTGAAAACCTGTTTTTTAATAAAAAATTTATAACTTTAAAATCTCCGCTCTTTTGCTTAAATTTTCATCAGATTACAAATGGTTTCTCATAAGAACTCTTAAAAGTAACCGATTTTCCGAATCTCGGGTGCAATCATGATCTGAATATGCTAATGATGTGAGCAGTTCAACGTGTCAATAATATGGATAAAGTGTCTACGAGAAGTTTCTCGCGCAGTTTGAGAACACCAATCTATCGC
>JABUQX010043136.1:0-27181 GCA_015478945.1 Trachelipus rathkii
TCTATTCGTACTTCCTATGATTATAGGACACTTACACAATATAGCTACTGCATTCATTTTTTCACAGTTTCAAAAGAACATGATATCCGTAGTTATGTACCTTGATTGTAATGCACAAGCAATAAATCAACATTCTCCAAAATAAATAAGTTCCTTGTTCCTCAGCATTGATGTCCGCAGCACTAACCACCTGCCTCTCCATAGGCATTCGAGCCCAACTTTCGATGAGCCATGTCTATAATTTCTCCTCATAACCATTTGCGATGCATCTCTCAACTTTTGCAAGGTTCATCTTCTGATGTTGATCCGCATCTGTTGATTCGTCCCGGTCATGCGTTTTGAGACCAATCGTATTATCGATGATTCAATCTTGATGAATCATCTCACTCTTGACTGGTCCTCAATCTTCTTCACCCACATCGTAACGAACAGAGTTAATATAATGCTAACCTATTCTTAATAAGTTGATCCACCTGGATCTGCCAGTTCACGATCTCTGTCCTCTCGTCGCTGACAGTATTCCAGAAATTACCTGAGAACATATACCCGCAGGTGCGACCGCGCCGCGTGTCCTATATATGACCTCACGCTCAGCGTTGACGCGCAGCAGCAATTTCCGCGTAAACCCGCCCTGAGCCCTGAGTGCTACGGCCCTAGCAGGCGCAATATCTCCCGCGTACTCCGCTAGCCGCCGTCTGCGACTCACTATATAGATAGCATAGTAGCGCTAAAATATTTCCACCAGCCCCTGAACGAAATAATAATAATAATATATACTATATATATATTATGATATATCATATATTAATAATTAATATATTAACTATTAATATATAAACAAATATACTATATACTAACGGCAGTACTATATACATTAGCTGAATTGCAGTATACCTATGATCATAAGTCAGTTTTTATTTCATACTAAAACATCAAAGAATTTACCTTTCACAATAATACTATGAGTCGTTCATTGCTCACATTAATTGTCTCTACATACTAGAACACATTGGTTCTTATGAAACAATATGTTCGGAAGCGGACATCCAGTCCCTAAAAGACAGTAACTCATGACACCACCCTAACCCCCATCCCTAAATACACATTAATTAATATTAACAGTAAATAATTGTTACATATACAACTATACGTACTACTTAAGTAAAAAACTGCTGATATGATATAATGAGGAGTGAACACGCGAGTCGTGAGTCGGATGGGTAAGAAGAAAAAGAACTACAACAGAGTGTTACTGATATATAATTCATGTTAAGTTACTAAGTCGATGAGCACGTATCTGTACCACCTGATAGGATATATTATATTGCTATATATATACACACACGCATCCACACAGCGAGATATTATGACTGCATGATCACGGGAGCAGCGTAGCTAGAGAGTGTAGAGAACGAATGCGAGAGTTGAGCGTTAGCGAGACAGGATCTACCATAGTCTATTATACCAGCGAACGGCGCGAGCTTCACAGTATATGATTGGAGTATACGTATCTGAGTCGCATCCTACCCACGACACATGTTTTAAAACTGCTGTTAACTCATAGTTTGACTGCTTTACTCATGTTTTACTGCTTTAACGTATGTAAATATGCAGCTATTGATTTACTGTTTAACTGTTTTAACTCATGTTAACTGCTTTAACCATATTAGAGGAGAGAGAGTCTTGCGCGATAAGTTCTGAATCGCATATACGCATGAGAGTCACGATTGCCGAGGACGAGACATTACCTTAAAGCATAATCAGTAAATCAATAAGGGTGTTACATAGCAAATGAGGGATAGTATGCTTTTTGTTTTACTGCTTTACTGCTTTAAACTCATGTTTAACTGCTTTACTCATATTTTTACGTGCTTTAAGCTCATATATTTATAACAATTACATCCTAAAAGCAGAAAACAGTAATCAAATAGAGGTGTGACCTAACACCAAGGGGATAGTAAATGCTTTGTTTACTGCTTACGCTAACTTCGCTTTACCTGCTTAAACTTTCGCTTACTGCTTAAACTTTCTGCTTTAAGCTGTTGTAAACTTCTGCATTCATTTTTACTACAATTGTATTAACATTATGTTTTTTATTTTTGTTTAAAACACTTTTATTTATTTATTATTATCTTTATGTATTTTTATATTATTTTGATTTTTAAATTATTTTAAATTTTTATTATATTTTTATATTTTATTATTTATTTTTATTTTATTATTATTACTTAGTGTTATTACTTCATGCCTATTTTATGTATTCATTAGAACAGGGACACAATTCACTGAGCAGCACTATACACGACATCACTGATGAGCACTTAAGCTACACACAATATGTCACTTACAGTTTAAGCCCATTAGACACTTCTACATTACACTTATTCTACACAGCGCGGCTCACACACCCACACAGCGCGCACACAAAAGCACACACAGCACACACACACACACACAAACACACACACTTATACACATTCACTATCACATGACACTTATACCAACATTCACTATGACCTACATACGCATCAGATACTTACATTACAACTTATCACACACACAAAACACACAGATTTACTACACAACGCAGAAATTACTTACACTCACACCAGATTTACTTACAACTCACACACAGATTGTACTTACATCACACGCAGATTTACTTACACATATAAGGTATAATTTATTAAAACATTTTAATGTTTTAATTAAACACGTACATTTATATACTCATTCAATCTATTCTAAAATATTCAAAGTTTTCTAAAACTTCTATAAATAAACAATCACTTATCTTTTGAAACAAAGAAATATTATTTAAGCTGAGAGAGACTACTACTGCATAAGCTAGTGAAGACGAGTCGAAAGTGTTTAAAATAACTTAACACTAAAAAATTGACTTAGAAGATGTTATAAAAAAACATATATTTACATACTTATAGCTAACTTGTGCATCGAAGAAGAAATTATTACGATAATGATTTTAAAAATGAGGCCTGAATAGGTTATTTCGGAACACATTTTACAGAAGAGAGTCAGTTTCGATCTGTAAGGAGTGCGGTGTTGTGTTTCTCGTGATGGATTGTCGTCTAAAATAGAATAAGGATAAAAATATAATAGAAGAAAATCTCGAATATTAAAATAACTGTGAATATTTTTAGTACGCTGAGCGAATATAATATAAAATGTAGAGTGAATAATGGTGTTATTGTTTTAATAAGAACGTTAAAAAAGATTTTTAATAAAATAAATGTTGATGGTTAGCAGAGTAAGAATTATAGAATTCCTTGATACTTTATTAACATGGCACAAATGATGTAAAGCATAAGTCAATAGAACATAACGCTGCATTAGTCTTGGTGTATGTAGGTGCTTCAGGTCGACCTAGCTGTGATTTACTGATTTATTGCTTTAAGGAATGTTAATTATAATATGTTTTTAATAAAATCATAACAAATTATTATGTAAAGATTGATTCATGAACTGATAGTTATTTAAAATTATAAACCAAAAAGAATTAACATTATAATTAATTTCTTGTGTTCAAAGATAATGATTTGATTTATTATATATAATATTTAAGAAGCTTTGAAATAATTTTAGTTATATTGAACGAGTAATATAAATGTGTGTACGTGTTTAATAAAGACATAAAATGGTTTTAATAAATTATTACGTTATAGTGTAAATAACATCTGCGTGGTAATAAATCTTGTGTGAGTGTAAGTAAATCTTTGTGAGTGTAAGTAATCTGCGTGGGAAGTAAATCTGTGTGTGTGTGTGGTGTGTATTATTAGTTGTAAATGTAGTATCTATGTGTAAAATGTAGTATGTGTCGATGATTGTGAATGTGTGTATAAATGTCCAAGTGATATGTGTGTAAAGTGTGGTGTGTGTTGTGGTGGTGTGGTGTGGTGTGTACTGCGCGTGTGTATGTAAGTGTAGAATCTAATGTCTATGTAGACGTAAGTGACATAGTGAATGGTGTATAAGGCCTTTGATAGTGTGAATAGCGTGTGTTATTGTTTAAGTGTCAGTAGTGAAATGTGTGTTCTAAATAGATTAATATCAATAGGCATGAAGTAATAACACTAAGTATAATAATAAAAATAAACATTAAAATAATAAAAGATTAATAAAAATAATAAATACATAAAAAAAAAATAATAATAAAAATAAATAAAAGATAATATAAAATAAATTAAAAGTTGCATAAAACAAGAATAAAAAAAAATAAAATGTTAAAAATATATGATTATAAAAAGCAAATTGCAGAAATAAAAACAGAAACAAGCAAAAGTAATAGCGAGTAAAAAGCAAGTAAAGTTAAACGCAGTAAAAGTCAGACAAGTTAAAAGCAGTAAAGCAGTAAATACGTAAATCAGATACTAATCCGCCCTTGGTGTTAGGTCACATCCATCGTACTCAGATAGTGAGAGCTGATTTAACTGACTAAAGTGACCAAGACTGTGGGAGAAGATTTTTTGGCAAGTTTAAACGTCGGATTGTACTGTATATCCAAATTTTTAGTTGGTGTAAAGACCAGTAAAACATGATTAAAGCAGTAAAGCAGTAAAACAAATAGCAAATATAATCTATGTTGCTAGGTCACACCTCTATGATTTACTGATTTAACTGCTTTAAGGGAGGTAATGTACGTACACGATATTGAGGATGGCCGAGATAGAAGGATGGTGGACGCGCGGGGCGAGTTCGCGGTGCATGCGAGCGGCATCGTCGATCTTCCCGCCGACCAGGAGCACCCCTGGTGTGGAGTGAATTCTGACGTGAACACTAGAAATTTGTCAGTTAAAACATGATGAGTTAAAGCAGTAAAACAATGAGTTAAAGCAGTAAAAGCTAAGATAAAGCAGAAACAATGAGTTAAAGCAGTAAAGGCCAGTAAAGACAAAAGCATACGCTAAATCCCTGATGTTCTAGGTCACATCCCTATTGATTGACTGATTTGACTGCTAAGGTTATTAATGTAATAAATAATGAGTTAAAGCAGAAACAACATATGATTAAAAAGCAGAAAAACATTGACGTTACAAACAGGTAATTTATACATGTTAACGAAGAAGCATTTGTCCCTTTACTAACATAACGACGAAGCATTTGTCCCAATAAAACATAATTAAGAAGCATTGGCCATATAACATAAAGCAGAAAGATGAGTTATATCACTAAAATAATAAAGAAAAGCATACTTGTACCCCCTCTTGTGTTAGGTCACACCTCTATTGATTTGACTGATTTACTGCTTTAAGGTATATAATGTTAATGTTTGTAATAAATTTCGTACAATTGTAGTAAATAAAAATGATTATATATCAGAAACACTCTGGATTTTTTCTTCTACATACAATTTGTTAAAAAAAATATAAAGTTAGAAAAGTATTAAGTAAAAAAGTATTAAGTAAAAAAATAATGTTGAATAATATATGTGTTGAATAGAATATTTTATGGACCATTTTTAGGTCGCGAAAATGTTTTAATAAAAATTGTTTAAGTATGAAATAAAAATAGATGACTCATAGTATATTTGGAAAAGAAATTCCTTGAAAATGTTTAAGTATGAAAGAAAAATGAATGTCCGTGAGTAAAGATATATTATATATAGATATAATATATATCATATATATATAATATTATATATAATATGATAGTAAATATAATAATAGTATATAATAGATATATATTTTTTTCATTCGGGCGGGAAATGTGCGCCTGCGGGCGCACGCGCGGGCGGGTAACGCGGAAATATGCGCCTTCGGGCGCAACGCGTGGCCGGGCGGTAAGCGGAAGAAATTGCGACCTGCGGCGCACGTCGGCGCGGGACGCGCGGGTAACGCAATACTTGCGGGTGCGGGTTCGTGACTTCACGCGGTAGATCAGCTGCGAGTCCAGGTGATAACTTATAACGAAGGGTCTAGACCATCAATATGACTCTGTTCTACGATGTGGGGTACGAGATGAGCCATGCAAAGAGATTCATTCAAAGATGAAATCATCAATATATGAATGGTCCCCTCAAAAGATGACGGCATCAAAGAGACGTCTCAAAGAGATTGAACCTTAAAAGAGTTGAGGCATCAATCGAAGGCATTTATGATGGACATCAATGTTTGGCATCAATTGCTTGAGGCAATTTATCCTGACCAATCAAAGCTGAAGGCGATTAATGTGAGCGCATTCAAATATTCTGAGTGTGTGAGTGTAAGTGTAGATGTAAGTGTCCTTATACAGATTGAAGTGTGATATGTTAATGTAAGTGCTAGACGAGTGTAGCGCTTATAGTGTCATTAAGTGTGTATAAGTGTTTAGAAAAAGTACGAACTCAAAGTAGGAAGCATCCCTAGCAGGTTGTAATATACACAAAACGAATCCTCATACCTTTGATAACCCTAGGGGTAGAACCTATTATGCTTACTAGGCTCAGGAAGGCTGAAAAAAGGCTTGAAAAAAGTGCACCTCAGTTGGCCACTATGTGGCACGTCACTTGGACAACCTATGTGGCACTCACTGCACTCATTGCTACTCATTGGCACCACGTGGCAACTCACCTTGGCACTCACCCAGCACTCATCTAATACTTTTTAACACTAAAAAGAACATCCCTAGGTACTTCTTATGGTTGGGAACAATCAAAGCCATCAAAGTAGCGTGACGCGAGCGATAATATATAGTCGGCAGAGCAGGACACGAGACGTACTGAGAGTTGAGAGGTACCACGCGAGAGAGATGAGATAGCCGTAGTAGAGAGTCAGCACCACTGTGTCCACGTGAGAGCAGATTCATAGAGGATGAAGAGAGCAGCTATATAGATGGAAGGAAAAAAATTACCGATGTGCTAACACGAGATATCTCTACGCTAGGGCCATATGAGAGACCAGAAGCGAGGAGCAAGCTCGCGATCGATGTGACAAATATCATTGGTCAAGAACAAGTAAAGACATCAAAAAATAGGGCTAAGCACATAAAGGAAGCCCAAAAATTACCGTGGCCAAAAATGACCCATGGTATATTGCAAGGTTAAGGCCGAAATATTCAATGGGTCCTCACACACAGCCTCTACTGAGAAGTGCACACTCATAGGAGCGGGCAGATCAATCGGTCAAGTAGCCCCTAAAGGAAGCATATAAGCTCAGTATCAAATTGACCCATGGATCTCAAAGGATTGACGAAAATTAGGTGGGCAGAAAATTGACCCATGGAGAACCAAAGGAGAAAAAATACCGTGGCCAAATTGACCCATGGAAAGACCAAAGGGTAGGCAAAAATACCGTGGGTCAAAATTGACCTATGAAAGCACCAAAAGGGTAGCCAAAAATATTAACCGTGGCCAAAGGCTCCACGTAGATCAAAAAGGTATCCAAATTACCGTGGCAAAAATGACCCACGGCGAAAAAATTAGGAGGCATAAAATAGGGGGGTAATACTAGCAGCAACGCAACCCTAAATTAGGGTTCCCAAAAAATAGGGTTGCAAAAAAAATTAAGGTAAAAAAATAGGGCTCAAAAAATAGGGTTCTCAAATAATTAGGGTCTCAAAATAAGGGTTCTCAAAAAATTAGGGTTCTCAAAAAATACCGTGGGCCAAAAATGACCCATGGAAGACCAAAGGGTTGGTCGAAAAAAGGTAAAGGCCCAAAAAGGTCAAGGTCAGGTAAAAATTGGCTCAAAAAAGGTCAAGCCCAAAAAGGTAAAGGTCAAAAAAAGGTCAAGGGCAGGTAAAAAATTGGGCTCAAAAAAGGTCAAGGGAAGGTAAAAAGCGCTGTGGTCAAATTTGGCCCACACTTCATATTAAATTACATACTGAGTAAGTCCCTATGATGAATGATCTATTCTTATTCTTTTGTTTTTGAGGTTGTATTATTATTGTTATTATATTAATTATTTTATTTTATTAAATATTTTATTATTATTATTATTATTATTATTATATTGTATTTTGATTATTATTATTATTGTAGTACTTGTTTAATTATTATTCCTTTGTTTTCTAATAGGATGCAATCTGCTTCCGAAAAATTTGCGCGTGTGGTTGACTCTTTTAAATACCCAGCGAGAATCTAATGATTTCATTGGTATCCATTCAAGTTCAAAACATTTGAATTGTCTGCTCTCTACTTCGGGGATTGAATCTCAAATACCAGAGGAATATCATGACGTGAATGCGGTCAAACAGTTTGTGTTACTCACTAAAGTGGAAGCTTTATTTCAGATGGGGCATCCAAATCAGCTTGAAGAGGCCGTTTCCTTATTAAATAGCGTATGTAATTTTTTTTATTATTATTATTATTATTATTATTATTATTATTATTATTATTATTATTATTATTATTATTTAAAGTATTTTAATTTTAATAGAATTGTATTTGTTTACTAAACTTTGAGAAAATATTCGGTTGAGTAGATTAATTCGATTCTGATAAGAATAGGAAAGCATATTTATTATATTCAATTTAAGTGGATAATATATTTTTTTAAGTTCTATTTTGATAAATATACATAGTATCCCAAAATCTATTCAATGTAATTGTGTGAGGAAAGTATAGGAGTTTGGAGAGCAATAAGGAGCACCATTTGAGGAAGATTTTATTTGTGAAAGTTATCACTATATTGTACTCTTGGTGATTCTGCCGGCAAATTGATTGATTTGAGTAGATGCAGAAAACGCTGAGAAGAGTCATTAATAACCTGTGAGAAAATGTTTTAACTTAATCAATAAATTAGCAATGTAAATGGTACTAGAAATTAAATTTCCTGCTATTGTTAAAAATAAGTTTGGATATTTGTACATTATTACGGCTTGGATCGGCCATGTTAGTCCTAGGTGATTTTAACCTCCGCTACCCACTGTGGAGACACTATAGTATCTCCCAATGCTGATTGGATTCTTGGGATCTTAGAAGATTTTCTTTGGGGTGTTTAAGTACAGTTCCAACGTTTTGACACTGGTACTTCTTCCTCTGTCGACATCTCGTTATCGATTTCATCCATTGATCGTTTCGGGTGGGAGAGGTTACCTTTCCTCTGGGAAAATGACCATTATCCGATCGTCATATCATCCTTCGGCAATAGTTTGCAGCAACAACCATATTCCAACTGGCGGTATGATAGAGCAGATTGGCCTACCTTCTATCAAGCTACTTACTTCACAGTCCTTGTTGGAACAACCCTTTTCCCCGTCTCCGGCATTTGCTTTCTTTCGGGAAGCAATCCTCACGGCAGTAGTTGACCATATCCCGCGTTTTACTGGGAACCATAAATCTTCATCTCCATGGTGAAACGCAGATTGTGCTCGGGCTCATAATGAAAAGCGAAAATTGTACCGTTTATACAAACAGACTCGCACTCCGTCCAACTTGATAGTTTTTAAAGCTTCAGTAGCCCGTTCCAGGTGTATCAACCGACGGACGAGAAAATAATACTTTCGTAACTACGGCTCCACCATAAATTCTTCCACGCCTTTGTCTTCTGTATATAGGGTTGTGCGTAAAATCTCTCGAAAGCACCATAGGGATCCTCCTATATTCCTTGCATACGGGCCACATCCCTCTGATGTTATCTCTGCCCAGGGGATTGTTGCTGATGAACTGGGTTTTCACTTTGCTTCCTGCTCCAACGAATCCCGATATTCAGAACCGTTTCGATCGCATCGTTTGTGAGCACAAACTCTACTTTTCAGTTTTAACTGTGGAGGACCCTTCTTATAACAAACTGTTCACGTTTGTGGAATTTCAGCTCTAAAGCTCTGTAAGGACAGTGCCCCGGCCCTGAAGGCATTTCCTTCCAGATATTACAGCATATTCACCCAACGCCCTCGCTTTTCTCCTCGGCTTTTATAACAGAAACTGGGTGGAGGGTGTATTTCTCCTGTTTGATTAAACAACTTATATCGTCCCAATTCCGAAACCTTGGAAGGACCCAACTTCTACTGATAGCCATCGACTCCATCCCTTTAACTTGCAACACATGCAAGTTGATGGAGAGAATGGTTTTGCTCCTCTTTCCTACATTGGAACAGCTACACGCATTTTTTGACTATCAATTTGGTTTCCGTTATCATCGCTCTACTCAGGATCCTCTCCTTTGTTTGGACCATGGTGTACGTAAGTCTCTCGCTTCTAATAAATTGACCCTGGCCGTTTTCTTTGATCTGGAGGGTGGGGGTTCAGCGAAACCTTCACTCCCTGGGCCTCTGGGGACAACTTCCCTTCTTCCTTCAAACTCAGATGTCTGATCGTTCATTTCAGGTCCGGTGCGACACCACTCTTCCGAAGCCTTACTTACTATGGAAGAAGGGATTTCGCAAGGCAGTGTATTGAGTGTATTGCTTTCGCAAATAGGCTTCAATAGGTCTATATCATCCCCAACTCAGTCCGTTGCTCACTCTTATGTGGATGATCTTGCAATGTATGTCACTGGGGCTAAACTCCCTTGTATGGTGCGTCAGTTTCAACTGGCTATCGACAGGGCCACTTCCTGGTGCAGTGCGCGTGGATTCAAATTCTCCACTTCCAAAACGAAAGCGATGCTTTTCTGGAGAAAACCCCGTCGAGGAGGACTAATGCAGTCACTTATCTTACACCTGTATGGCTCCCCCCATCCAAGTGGAATCCAACGGTGAGGTTCTTTGGTTTGTTGCTTGATGATCGCATTACATACTTTCCTCACATTAATCATCTTAAAACTAGTTGCCGCCGATCGAGGGACCTCTTACGGCACCTGACCTCAAAGACGTGGGGTGCAGACAGAAAGACTGTGCTGCACCTCTACACCATGCTCGTAAGGACTAAATTGGATTATGGCTATGCCATTTTTGGGCGACCTTCCAATCGTATATTCGCCTCCTTGACCTTTTTCAAAACGAGGGTCTGCGCATTGCAACATGTGCATTTCGATCATCGCTTGAGGAGAGACTGGAGGTGGAGACTTTAATGATGCTCTTGTCCCTGCTTAGAGAACCGCTCATGTGCTCCTTATTCCTCCGTATTCAAGCCCCTGCTTCCTCAGCCTTGTCACCCGTAATAGAAAGTTTCCTCCACAATCCTGCATATTGGCCGTTTGCTGGGGTTGTGACTCCTATTTTTAATTTCCTTGGCCTCACTTTTCGATCGGTTTTGAGCAACAATTTCCACAATGTTCATGCGAAATAGATTTATTCTCCCCTACGGTCTGTTTCGGGATACAGTCCTTAACTAAGGCTTAGGCACATCCTGCGAAGTTGAGGGGTTCTTTTATGTCTCATAAACAGATCCACAATGACTCAGACACCTGTTTACTCTGATGGCTCCAATACAGATGGATGTGGGAGCGTCAGTTGTCTTCCCAGATCTCGCCATTTTCCACACCCAGCCGACCTATACGTCCATATTCTCAGCTGAGCTGATAGCGTTAGTTCTGGCTGTGGGCAAAATTAGCAATCTACTACCCGAACTTCATTATACAATCTTCTTGGAATCTAGAGGTGCTCTCTTGGCAACAAGTCAACCGGTCAACAAGAAATCCTTTGGTTTCGGCTATTCAATTGAATGGAAGAGGCATTGCCTTCTGTTGAGTCCCTTTCCATATGGGTGTTAGAGGGAACGAGTGGGCTGATACAGAAGCTAAACATGCTGCCACCGGCAGGGCAACTAGCAGACGATACCTTCCACTGAATATACTGTTGGGACACCTCCCTGAAATGGATTTTTACACCTGTATCCGTCAGGGTTTTCTCTCATTCTGGGAAGCTTGTTGGGCAGATGATTCTCGTGGCGCCAAACTATGGAACGTTAAACCTCATATAGGTCACTGGCCGCCTTCTTGCAAGCGGAGTCGCTGGTAGAAGGTGATTCTCGCCCATTTACGTATTGGATACACCAATCTCACTCATGGCTTTCATAAGGTGAGGAGGATCTCCCCCCATTCTGTCCGTTTTGTTCTTCATATGTTCCTCTTACTATCTCCCACATATTTGTGAGTTGCGACTCAATCTCAGTCATCTAACTCAAGCTTTTCCCTGACATACTTACCATTCCTTTCCGGAATCGCCTTGCTCATATTTTATCTGATTCCCCTCACTTCCGAAGTAACATTTTTTGTGTTCCTCCATGAGCTGAACATGCTTTATCGAATCTAACCCTCCTGATACCGTTTATCTTTCTCGTTTTGTGTAAGGGCTTCTCCTGTTGTTAGTTCTACAGACACGATGTAGCCGCCCTTTTTTGCCTGCAGTGGGGGTCCCTGCATACCTCAGAAAAAAAATTAGGGCTTGGATATGTTTAGAACATAACTAACAGTTTGACAGAGAATTTTTAATGTACATGCTAAGCGTAAATGAATCCGTGGCGATCGGTAGTTTGACTTGAAGTTTCAAAATATATGGAGAGACGAAGAGTGACATAGAAAGGATAATGGAAGATGCACCGGCTAAACAGTTTTTCTAAAGAAGAATAGGAAATTTAAGTTTTCCCGCTTGAATTTTACATTAAATAATAACTGTTCCTATTACTCTTTATTTTTAAGCAGTTTTGGTCATACCCATTTTCAACGGAATTTTTAAATATATTGCAATGTGTAATGATTTATACATATCAGACAAACTAAAAAAGTTAAGCTTTATTATTATTTTTTTTTTTTTTTATTCATTTATTATTATTATTTTTTTTTAAAGGTTGAAAACAAATCTCTTGAACTAAGGATTATGTCCACCAAAAGTTTGGTTCATCTGGGAAGAATAGAAGAAGCTTATCAAGAGTTGGAATCTGTGAAAGAGGATTATGAGGACTCTGTCTCAATTAGAAGGCTTTCTTCTTTCATTGCTGCATCAGCAGGAAAACACGAGGAGGCGAAAGCTATTTTAGAAGAAGTTTTGCAGGTAAAATTAGTAATACCTTTTTTTTATAATTTTGTAATATTATTATTATTGTTATTATTATTATTATTATTATTATTATTATTATTATTATTATTATTATTATTATTAATATTTATTATTATTATTATTATTATTATTATTATTATTATTATTAATTACTATATTAATTATTATTTTATTATTATTATTATTATTATTTATTTATTATTATATTATTATATTATTATTATTATTATTATTATTATTATTATTATTATTATTATTATTATTATTATTATTATTATCCAGTTTTTGTTTATGGATTTTTTAAATTGAAAAATATGGCTACCATGGTTTGGTAGGTAGTGAGAGAGAGTCCACGGTCACAAATAGGTCCCCCAGTGAAAAGTGACTGTAATTACACCATTCTCAGTGATTACTTGGCTAAATCATTTTCAAAAAAGTTAAAAATTCTCTCTTAATAAAAATAATTTTAAGCTCCCTTTCATGGAGATGATTTGAAATGTTTTTTTTTTTTTAACTGCGATATTTAATTTTACAGGAAGAGCCTGAAAATGCAGAAATTTTGCTCGAGCTGGGCAAGATACACTACAATTTGAAGGACTATAAGAAATCATTGATACTTCTTCTAAAAGCAGCCAAATACAATCCGAAGTTGAGTGATTCCTTTTTGTACATCGGTCACTACTACCGGTTGGAAGATAACTTGGAGAAGGCGAGGAAGTGTTATGAAAAGGCTCTTTCACTCAATCCTGGGAGCGAAGAAGCTGGTTCGTCTCTCTCAGACGTATATAGGATTACTGGAATGAATGTGAGTAGTTATTTGGAAAAAAAAATGATGATTTTGAAATTTATTATTATTATTATTATTATTATTATTATTATTATTATTATTATTATTATTATTATTATTATTATTATTATTATTATATTAACTTTTATATTGCTGAATTATCCATAAATTCCTGGTACACTTCTGCCAAACTCTAGTTGTTTATTATTATTATTATTATTATTATTATTATTATTATTATTATTATTATTATTATTATTATTATTATTATTATTATTATTATTATTATTATTATTATTATTATTATTATTATTAGGAAGCTAATCTAGCTCTTCTTCTTCGAGTGACCAGTACAGGAAGCACCGGTTGGGCTTGGCTCCATTTGGGACTTCATTATTTGGCAGTTGGAAAAGACGATGATGCTGTTAAAGCATTTCAAAGGGCAGTTGAAATTTCACCCAAAAATAGGCAAGCGAGTTTTTATTATTATTATTATTATTATTATTATTATTATTATTATTATTATTATTATTATTATTATTATTATTATTATTATTATTATTATTATTATTATTATTATTATTATTATTATTATTATTATTATTTTCTTTATCTTCCTCGTTGACGTTGACCCTAGATTGGGAGTGACTTCCACAACATACACCGGAAACAAGAATAGTTAAGTAGAAGAACATGAAGCAAGTCGGAATGAACCCCTCTCCCCCCTCCCCCCCATACTCTTAAGTGCAAGTCCGTGGCTGTCAAAAACCCACCACAGAGTTTCACGACGACGTAACAGATCCTTACTCTGGTATGTAGTATCTTGACAGTGTATTTTAATTAGATTTCTAATTCATCTTCCATTCGCTTGTTTTTTTTGTTTTGTTTTGTTTTCTGTGTGCTTAAGAAATAACTTTATTCTTTTTATTATGTTAACTATGATGCATATGATGCAACACTATTGTGTAGGGAAGAGGTGGCAAACCTTTCATTTACCATATGCCATTTTTTTGTAAATGAGTTGCGATGTACCAAAAAATTTGATTATATATATATATATATATATATATATATATATATATTATATATATATATATATATATATATATATATATATATATATATATATATATATATATATATATATATATATATATATTATATATTTTATATTTATTTATATTTTATATTTATGATTTTTTATTTATCTGATTTATATTCAAATTTAAATTATATCTATATTATATATACTGGTATATATATAAAAGCTTTGATATGTAAACTTATATATATATATATATTTATATATATATATATATATATATATATATTATATATATATATATCAAGAACGGAGGCGAGATTATGATCAACCGGATATGGAAGTTATGGAGGATATAGTTCCGAATGATTGAAGGAGAGCAGTACCCTTGTATAAGGGTAAGAAGTTAAGGGGAACTATAGGGGAATTAGTTTTTGAGTGTTGTTGGGAAGATATATGCTGGTATTTTGGTTGAAAAATTGAAAGAGTGCGTTGAATGACTGAGAGACTGATTGGTGAAGAACAAGGTGCACTTAAAAGTGGGAGAGTGTGTGTAGATCAAATCTTCATATTGAAGCAAATGATTGAGAAAATGAGAGAGAAAAAAAATGATGAATTGTATTTAGGTTTATGTACTTACAACAGGCGTATGACAGGATTAATGCGGAATCTTTGTTGCAGGTGTTATTGATATATGGTGTTGGTGGTAGGCTTCTGAATGAAATCAAAAGTATGTATGTCGATAGTGAAGCTTGCGTAAGAATAAATGAAGTGGAAAGTGAATGGTTTAATATTAATTGTGGAGTGAGGCAGGGATGTGTTATGTCTCCAGGACTTTTTAATTTGTATGGGTGGATTTATGAAAGAATTAGAGGTAGGGGCGGTACGGGAGGGTGTTAGACTTTGCTTTTGTGTGGCGAATCTGAAGAAACTTCAAGAGGATTGGTAGAGGGGTTTGGCAGAGTATATAAAAGGTGTTTGAAGTTAAATGTAAATAAGAGTAAGGTGATGGTATTACTTGTGAGGAGAGTCCGTGTTATGAAATCATGGTGGGTGTTGAGCAATTGGAATAAGTATCTTGAGTTTAAATATTTAGATTATATGTTGGATGAAAAGGGAACGGATGATTCAGAGTGTAGCAGGAAAGTTGTGAATGGTAGGATGGTGGCTGCTTCAATTAAATCCTTGGTGAATGTAAAGGGACAAAGTCTTGAGTGCGCTAGGGTTCTGGATGATGGTACGTTGTTACCTGTGTTAATGTATAGTAGTGAAACTATGGTGTGGAATAAAAGGTATATATCTAAGGTGCAATCTGTTTAGATGGATAATCTTATGAGCGTATTAGGTATGAGAAGAATTGATAAAATGAAGAATGAGTGTGTTAAGAGAGTTGTGCGGTGTGAAGAAAGGCGTAAATGAAAGTAAAAATAATTGTGCATTAAGATTGTTTGGTCATAGAGAAAGGATGGATGATAGTTGGGTGGTTAAGCAGATGTATAGTGGTGAATGTGCTTGGAATCAACCAACTGGAAGTCCAAAGAAAAAGTGGAATGATTCAGTAAAGGAGCGTCTGAAGGAAAGGAATGAGTTTGGCCGAGGCGAGAAGAAAGGTGCACAATAGGAGTGAATGGTGGGATTTTGCGAGGAGATGTATTTTGTGGGCCTTACCCAAGCGATTAACCATACATTGACGAGATACCACTGTGAGGGTCCGTCGCAGTTTGTGAAGCCCTAGGTTTTTTTTTTTTTTACTGTAACGACCTCTCCCTTAAAGGTATGGAGCAGTGATTCATACTCTATAGAAGGGGGAAAACGCCCTTATGTAGAGCTAGCAACTGGGATGGTGAGAAGAAATCCCTGAAGGCGTCTCGGAACACCCAGTTTCCTATAAACTTGTTAGAAAGAACATAATGTGATCCTTCTAATAAAGATCACGAGAAAAGAAAATATTAAGAACAGAAGAAGGTTAGAGTTGGGGTTTCAAAGATGATATTATAGTTGTGTGAAAGATTATGTCAAGTAGATAGATGAAGAGGCTGAGTTATTGAGGGATTGAAAACCGCTTGTTTTCTTTAACACAATTATAGGTATCAGAAAGATCAGAAATCTGTTGCTTCAAGGCTATCCTCCTAGCATCATTTATTTGCTGTTGAATGAGTTGTCTTTAAAATTGGAAGGAGTAATGATGAGTGATGAAGTATCATCCTAAAAGTGGAGGGGAGACACAGTAGCAGATATATCATTGATGCAAAATAAAATAATGAAAAAAGTGTGTTGGGGATAGAACATAATTCTGAGGAACACCACTATGGTTAGTTTTAAAGGATAAATGGTAGCTATCTACAATAGCAGCCATATAACGACTGGAACGAAAGTAAAGAGAATTTTACAAAGAGAAAGGTAAATACCGGTAGTAGGAAGTTTAGATATTAAAGCTTTGTGCCAGAGTTTATCGAAAGCCTTCAATATGTCTAGCACCACAGAAAAAGATTCACTGAAATGCGGAAGAGCAGAGAACCAAGAGTCGGAGAGAAAGGAAAGAAGATTAGAAGTCGAATGGTGCTCACAGAAGCCATACTGGCAATAAGAGATAAGATTAGAAGATTTAAGATTCTTCTAAATCTTCTTGTTAAGATTGGATTAAAAAATTGTAGGAAGAACAGAGTTTTAAGCGATAGGACGATAGTTGGATTGTTGACTGGGGTACTGCTTCTTCGCACATGCTGAATGAATGCATTCTTTCAGCAGAAGGGAATGTTGAAGTTTATAGGGAGTGAGGAAACAGGTTACCAGAAGCACAAATTTTGAGGACCACTGGAGGGATAACTTCAGCACTCTTCGCCGTCTTAGTAATCTCAGAGAATACAGAATATATTTTCACAAATAACTTGAAAGGAGGCGGAGAGGAGAATATCTCTGGAACTGTCTAGAATGGAATTAGAGGGAAAAGTTTGAGCAGACAGTTCAGCTTTAGTAGAAGTTAAGACAGCAATATTGCCAACAGAGATACAAAAGGAGGGAGGGAGGAAGAAACAAGAGGAGGGAGGGAGGAAGAAGCAAAGTTAGAGTTGACATATTAAAATTTCAAAATGTTAGAGTGTTTGATAGAAGAACCAGAAATATTGTTGCAATTTCTACAATGAAAAGTTTTTAAGAGTTGAAGAGCTGATTTTTTGCCAATCTGGAATGAAATGTATTAAAGCATGAGTTTCTGGACTTGAGACAATGATAATTTCTGATAAATCAAGATTTAGAAGCATTAGTTCAAGGGATAGAGAATGGAATGCATGCACCCACATTAATTATATATATATATATAGTATTATTATTATATATTATATATAATATATTAATATAAGTATATGCTATATATATATAATATATATTATATATATAACTATATATAGTGATATATATATATATATTTATATATATATATATATTATATATATATATATATATATATATATAATTGAAAATAATCCAAAATATGTTTTTTAGAAATGTGAAAAAAAATGTCTGATGTTTAAAATTAAAAATTGTTGTTCTTGACTGCTTTAATAGAAAATTTTGGTTCAATAAACTATATAGAGCATTAATATAGATGCATGTATATACACTACACAATAAAAAAAATAATTTAAATATTGATTTTAAGGGTAAAAAAAAACAAGTGAAAAAAACTTGATTTATATTGGTTTTCATGGAAAAAGTTTTTTTTTTCACCTTGATTATATATATATAGGCCTTATATATATAATATTATAATATATTTTTATATATATATTTTATATTATATATATATACTATATATATATATATATATATATATATATTATATAATATAATATATATATATATATATATATATATATATTTATATATATTCCTTTGGAGTGGTAGCATACATAGAGACGCAACATTAATATTATAATAGTGTTTATTGCATACATAACACAGGTAGTGATGTTACACGTTAATGAATGTCCTATTCACAGTAGGTGTTCAAAATGTGCCCGTTTGCAACAATGCAAACTCCTACCCGTCTCATCATGTAGTGCCGCAGTCTTAGAAAGATTCCTCCTTATCGACGAATTTGGTCGTACCCATCAAATATATGTTGCCGAAGGGTAACATCATCAATGGTAGGGTCTCTGTATACGAGTGATTTAAGGTGGCCCTACGTCGGCAGTAGGATGTGTCAGTTGTCCAGTTTTGCTCAGTCTTTGAAGGTCTTGTGATGGGAATGTCTTATATATGAATGTGTCGCGATACATTCTTCCTGCCTCACGACCTTTTCCGTTCGTTAGTATATACGTAATTAACATGTCTGCCTGTTCACGGAATGAATTTCGAACCATAATCACAATACCAGTGAAAATGTTATACCGTAATACGTACGTGCGTGCACGTCTTTCTACGAATAGCTTATGGCTTATGCTCGCTATGATCGTTACAGACGGTGAAGTCACCTTCTACACCATTCTACAGTGTTGTCAAAAGTTTCAACGCCATATTTATGTTGTACACCTGTTACCAAGCTTTCCAAGGCGCTACATGGAGGTACGGTTTATTATACCATTCTAATAATTGCCACATTCCACATATTCTTCAATATGTAGTTAATCTTTCATTTCCCAACTTATGTGCATGTAGCTAATATTTTAACACTCACTGTGCTTCATAACGTCTGAGAGTTTGTCAGTATACTTAGTATTCACCCTGTTTATATACATTACAAAATACATGAAAATGAAAAACAAGGTCCTTTAATATACTTGTGGGTGATAACCCATAATTAGTATATATATATATATATATATATATATATATATATATATATATATATATAAATATATATAAAACATTGACTGCTGAATGGCGGCTTTCAATCAGGTTTAAAATGTATTTTTTAATATTTCATGCCACTATCAAACTTGTAAGAATATCTTTTCATACTTTTCTCAAAACTACAGAAATGGAACATTTAAATAATTAATTTTTAAGGTTAATCTTAACTAGGTCCTCTTGAAAAAGTATATTTATTTTATTTTAGTTGAAAATTTCTATCTATCTACTACCTATAATATAGTCCTTGAAATTTCCATAAAATATTAAATTTATTTACTATCTGAAGGGCTTGATGCGCCACAGGTTTGCCACCTCTGGTCTAAGGTGATGGAATGTTGGTTTATAAACCTCAAACTCTGATTCTTCCCTACCCATGAATAAAATTATAGCCATAGCCGTAATATATAATTTGGATACATTCTTCTCACTATATGAGCAATATAAGTAGTTAATAAAAAAGTATTCAAATATTTTATTTATTCGTCTGATATTTAAAAGTAATTAATCTTGTTGTCTTTTAAAATATATATTTTTTAATAATTTTCTTTATCTATTAAAATTATTATTATTATTCAAGTACTGAAACGTGCCATCAATTTGTACCATCAATCAATCAATCAAGAGATTTGCAATGAATTGCTTAGTGTGCTAAAGCAATAACATTATTTATTATTATTATTATTATTATTATTATTATTATTATTATTATTATTATTATTATTATTATTTTATTTTATTATTATTATTATTATTATTATTATTATTATTTAGGGTTTGCTATGAATGCCTTGGTGATGCCTATCTATCTCGAGGATCCCACACAGCCGCCTTGAAAGTTTTCACACGAGTCACTGAAATGTTTCCAAATGATGCTCTCTATTCTCGGTGTCAGATAGCAAGGATTGATCATGTTTGTATTTATTATTATTATTATTATTATTATTATTATTATTATTATTATTATTATTATTATTATTATTATTATTATTATTATTATTAGTTGGTAAGAAAACGACCCACATCTAAAGATTTTAGAGACTTAATTTTTATTGTAAAAGTTTGAAATGACTGTTTAGATCATAACAACTGCTTTACTCCTTTAAAATAGATAAGTGTATGTCTAAAAGAGAATTAAAGGGGATGGGGAACCGTTTTAATAACAAAGACAATTTGCCAATCTATTAGGACCTGTGGTGGACACTTTTTCACTGAGGAAAATAATATCACTTTCATAAATTTGCAATAGAATCGCATTAAGTATTATTTTTTGTTATATAATCTATTAAATAACCAAACAATCCCAAAGAGTCCATGGTAAAGCTATAAATAAAATTTAATGAGTTAATTGAAATTTCGTCTTGAAAATTAAGGAGAAAGTTGGCTCGGATGTTTTTTGAAAGCTTGAAGTTTTTAGACGTTAAGTCGTTAACATTAACACAGCAATTCTTAGTTGCTTAATTATCCCTAACAAGTGGTTTATTGCTGTTATGCTAAAAGCTAATTGGCTTTAGTAATAACGTCTGGTAATTCATCATCAAATCATACAACTGCTAGCTTGGTGACGTAAAATTTACTTGTGGGTAATTTTCACCCTAGCGCAAAATGTGAAAGCAAAAAATTTTTCTCTAATTTAAATATTTATTTTTTATTTTTTTATGCCAAGATATTGAACTTATAATTTATATTACCATCCATACAGCTTGTAGGAAAACTCTTGTTGTCGATATCACAGTATGAGGAAGTCATTGGTGAGGAACCGCCTGAAGCAGTTCTTATTGTTGGACTTGTAGGTTTAGCCGAAGTTCTTCTTACAAGGGCCAAGTTATATAAACAAGATCAACTGCTGTCAAATTTGAAAAGTGACTGCATGTATGCTATTCGGTGCTTGAGCAGGTATGTCATCATATAACCAGTTCACACATTGCGCCTCTTGGGTAGAAGATTTCAAACTGTTATGCTGATCGAGCAAAAAACTATCTGTATGGAACTAATGTGTGTTGAAATGTTGCTTATGGCAGACACAGTTTTTGCGCTTCTTGCAATGGATTCGGAACTTTTCAGGTAGGCTATGTCAATGGTTACTCAAGTAATACACAACTTTAAGCTTTCCTTCTTTTTTTGTATAAATTTAATTAGAAAATAATAAAAAACAGAATTCCCCTATATATTATGAATTGGTCTCATATATGGGGTTTTTAATAATACAGTAAAAAGAAACTTTTTTGCAAAAGTGATTTTGAATATGATAGAATAGTCATGCCTGAGGGCTCAGCGTGGTGTGAAAGCGAAAATATGAAATTACGCAAGTCACCTTTTCAATGAATCTTAATTTTCAACTTGCGGCACACTTTTTGGTTATATATTAATATATAGTATATTATATATTATATATAATATATATATATAATTATTATTATATATAATATAACTATATATATATTTAGTATATATATATATATAATATATACATTATATTTTAGTTTATTTTATTAGGTGATTGTTTGGAGAAGATGCAGTTCCTGAAGATTTCAGTTTAGGAAACAACAAAGCCCATTATTTGATCTCAGATGCATTGGCGCCATATTTTAAGAAAAAATATTATTAAAGACCTTGAAATGCTTATTGTGCAGTTTTGTTTGATGAAACTACAAATGCTGCAGGGAAAAAAGAATTGGAAATTGGTGTGAGATATTGGTCTACAAGTCAAAATTGAGTTATGTATAGCCATTTACAGACATTTTTCTTAGGTACTGCTACAGCTTCTATTCTAGTGGAAAAATTGAACTGTGCTCTTAATAACTCATCGATTCCATTACAAAATGTTCTTATGTTAGGATCAGACAGTCCAAATGTAAACAAATCAGTGAAAAGATCATTTAACGAGCAAGTAACCATAGTAAGAAAAAAAGGACTTTTAAATATAGAGTTTTGCAATATCCATACAATACACAATGCTTTTCTAAAGGGTATAGAGGAATTAGGTGAAGATGCTTCAGAATTTATCTTTAGCCTCCATCGTTTCTTCCACAACTGGCCATCCAGATGGGAAGACTACAGTGAGATTCAAAGACAAACTGGCGTTATTAATCACAAGTTTATTAAACATTGTTCAAGTAGGTGGCTTACCATAAAGGAGAGTGCTGAAAGTTTTGGAACAATGGGAAGCAGTGAAGAAGTATTTTCTTACATATGTAACTAAGCATAGGCCCAACCTGATGAAAAGACCTGGATATCAGAAAATTGTGAGGTTGTTAAAAAAAACTACCATGAAAGCAGAGCTTAACTTTGTTATATCTAGCGCACATATCTTTACGAGTGTCACAGGCTTCAAAAAAGAACGCTTACCTCACTCACTGGTCACTCAGTACTCATTGGTTATGAAACTGTTGGAAGGATTTGCAAGTCAGAAAATTTCTATTTAGCAGCAGAGAATAAGGAAATTGGATGCTGTTTTTTATCAGGGAAAAGTTACTGCATTGAAAGAAATGCTGTTATGTCATGATGTATTAGAACTTGGAAATGTTTGGAAAAGGCAACAAAAAGTTTTTCTGTCTGCAAGTACAGAAAAACATTTTGTGGTGAATCTGTTGAGTGAGCATGTTGTGAACAAATCATCTGTGTCGGGCTCTCTGTTGAAAAAATTTACATGTATATCCCCTAATGAGAGATTGTCAAAACAATTTTTTTGAAGAAACCGCTGAGGGGGAAAAAGACCATATTAAAAAATCATAAAGACATACTACGAAACAAGTGGAAACTAATACGATTGGAAAAAGCTGAACCAGAGTCCGAAAAAAAAATCTATAGATTGTATTGGGCTCAGTTTTTTTAATAAAACCGATCAATCAGTAAACACAATCCGTTTAACAGTATGAAAGAAAGTAAGATTTCTTCACTGTCGCTGTCAAGTGGTAATGCAGATGTGGAAAGAGCATTTTCAGCATCAGGCAGAATCTTACAGTACAGGTCATCTATGGTAGCTAAAACATTGAAAAGTTTCAAGAATGTTAACAGTCACTGTCAATTCATGATACAAAACCTTACCTTATTCTTAACTCAGAGCTCTTTCATGGACTTTAGCAATTAAACTCATTTGCTTACTTGGATAATGAAAGAAAGAGCAAAAGGAGCTCGAAGATGTAAGCTGCAAGGGCCTGAACAAGACAAAAAATTGCTGAAAGGAAAAACAATAAAACAAGCTTGACAAAAAGGAAAAAATTCTTCTGAACAAATGCTGAAGAAGCTATGAAAGAAGGCAGAGCAAAGTGGAAGTGAACGGCAAACTGTTATTGGAAGCTAATGAAAGATTGATGAAGCTTTGGAAGGAAAAAAGTTTTTAGTGAAGCCAAGCTTGGTCCAAGCGATGCTGGAAGGTGTCCTAATGTTTCAGAAAGAGGCATCTGAAAAAAGATGTAGTGTGAAAATTTTACAGGTGTTGTGCAAAACGCAGAAACCGTCTCAATTTCATGACTTTTCAAAAAAGTTTAATTACCTTTAATTTTATAATTATTACTTTTTCTTCTGTAGACCAATACAGTAGAGATTGTATTTTAAGTATAAGTAATTATTCATTTTCTTTACATATATGACTTTCTAAAACTAAAATTTCATTATTATATATACTTTCATCTTCAGTTGTATTTATATTTAAAACCTACTTCATAGTTCTTAGGCAATTAAATATTAATAAATAGCATGTTGTTATAGTAAATAAGTTTGGTTTCCTTGAATTTTAGTAATGGAATTTGTAAATTCTTTTCATGTTTTCTCAAAAATATGTAAATTTTTTTGTCAGCTGTTTTTGTCTTTTTTTTGACTTTTTTTTCAAACATTATGATTCAGCTTTTTTCCATTTTTTTTTAAAATTTTGTTCACTTTTTTCACTTTTTTTTGATATGAAATTGCTACAGAGCCTGAAAAACGACAAAGTTACATTTCATGGCAGGGTTTGTACTACCATTTTATTTCCTTAAAAGTAAAGTAGACGATCTATTGACGCGCTTTTAATTCCTTGGATAAATAATTTATGATAATTTACTAATATTAATATTATTAAGAAAACATATATGAAGCCAAAACAAGATATTGTATGAATATCAAATTCAGAATATAAAATAAAAATATTGGAAACCTAAATTTTGAACAAAAACTTTATCAAAGGGTTTGGAAATTGAACAGAAAATGTCCAAATTGAGCATATTTTGTAAAACTTATAATAAATTGTTTCAACATTGTAAATTCACCAACTAATTGAAAAAACGGGAAAAAACAATTTTTTTCTTGTTTTTTTCAGGCTGTGTTTTTCATGAAAAATACGTTTTTTTCGGAAAAAAACGAGCTTGTTTTTTTCCTTTCCGCAACTACAATTATGCCTCTCTTTGCAATGCCTCTGGCACTTCCTCCGGTCGTCTAGTCTGCAAGGCACTAATCAAGCTAATACCGTGTTAGAAGTCGCGAAATACTAAGATTATATTGGCTCTGATCCTGTACCAGAAGGCAATTTCCTCATATGACTAGTCAGAACATGAAACGCGCGAGATAAGGTGTGGTTATTGGCAATGGGCCATCTATTGATTCTGCCTGAATGGGGGTCTAGGACCTTTAGTTCTAGCGCACGATACACACATTGACTACAGTATTCTTTAACAACTTTTTGATATCAGAGCGGAAATAGTATTTTTCCTCTACTCTTTTTACAGTTCTTTGCTGACGACACCGTGTCGTAGTAGTGAAGCGTGGCATGGTTATCACACTGTAAATCATACTATCTGGAACATGTTCAAGATAAGGTTTTGCTTCCGACAGGGAATAGTATAAATGCTTTTATAGATGTGTGGGTGTGTTGGATTCGTCGACCATTTACCAATTTTCTACAGGGGGAATTTCTCTTGTTCTTTGATAGAAATTTTTCCCGGGACTCAAAAAGAAATTAATTCGAGTGGGAGCTGTTTTCTGTTTGTTTTAGCTTTTCTGCTTCTCTGTTTTTACTGTTTTCCGATATTTCTTTGACAGCACAGTTAGGATGACAGGATGCTCGTCTCAGAATAGTATAGGGGCAACATTTTTCTTTCCTTTTTGGTACAACTAATGGTGGGATGAGAAATGTTTACTATACAATGCAAAACATCAACTTGCAGTTTATTTCTCAAAATAAAATGAGGAGAGGTTTGATTGTCGGTGATGAATAGTTACCTTATAGCCGAAGATGGGGTTCTTAAACTTTTGCAAGCAGAACCGACGGCTAAATTTCCTGTTTGATCGTATCATAGTTTTAACTCTACTGCCCATTGTTAGTGTACGGGACACGAAGAGAGGTGGTTTCCTCTTTTCCCTATCTTGTCAGTTTGGTAAACACCTCTCCGATCCGTAAATTACTGGGCGTCTGTGTTCAAGAAGTAATTAATTTGCCTGTAATCAGGGAAGTTAGTTGTGGCTAGGACACTAAATTTCTTCTTTCAAGTGTCGAAAGCTTGTTTGTTGTCTTTGTGTCGCCGAGGGAAAGGGCATTTATTTCTTTATCAGGTCGATAAAGGTTGTGCTACGTGGCGAAGTCCTTTATGTAGGAAGCGAAAATAAGAGTAGAAACCAAGGTAACTCGGTGTGTCTCTTCACATTCGTAGGAGGGAAGAACTCTTCATTGTTTCTACCTGGTCGCGGATTTCGGGGCTAATTCCATGTCTCTATTTAGTGAAGTCCTAAGTGAAAACAGCTGATTGTAGGAAGCTACACTTGGATAATTTTATTCTAAGCTTATTTTACTCTAAAAGGCAGTGAGCAAGTATCCTTATCAGAATTTTTCAAAGTGTTCTGGACGTTTCTTCCCAACCCAAAACGTGTCTAGGTAGACTTGTGCTACAGCCCTAGCAGGTGTAAGGCATGGTATCGGTGCGGGCATGAGATGCTTTGGGGCATTCTTATATGGCGAACATCAAGTCGAGTGGGAACAAAGGCGCTTTCCTTGTCTAAATGCATACTTTTGAGTTCTCCTCTTTAATCTTCTAAGGCGTTGTATGATACAATAATCTACAGATTGAAATCGTTTACCAGCCCTAGGGATGGTAAAGATGTGCGTCGATTTGAAGGGCAGCGGAAACGTCTTGGACGCGTGGGAGTTGAGGTACGATGTCATGCCAGGCAACACCTAGGTTTTGAATGTTCTTTTAGCACCGGCACAGTATGGGAGTAACGAGTGGGGCTGTATCTGCCTTGATGTGACCCTTTTTCAACGCGGCCTCTGTGAATCATAGTATGTCGTAAATCCCGGTGCGGATAATCTGTATTGTTTACGTAAAGAATGACCTTGGGGCTCAGGTAACTAGCATTTAAATTTTGAAGCGGAAGACGGGGACGCATCTCATCTAGTGCAATACGTCATGGTGTCCATTGAGGAGCTCATAATTCCTGCAGATAACTCTGTGATTTTCGAGAAGAGCAGTTCTGCCGCATCCTTCCTTTGACATCTTCTCTTCATGATTTTTTGTACACTCGCCTTTAACTCTGTCTTCGTAGACCTTTTGAGGCAGCGATGGATAGAATTTAAGCAAAAACGGTTCAGTCTGGATGTCTCTTACCGTCTGTGCTTTTCTTGATTGGTTGCTAATAATCGTACCTTCTCCTAAGATTCCACA
>JABUQX010043137.1:0-7500 GCA_015478945.1 Trachelipus rathkii
TTCTTACCTATAACCTATATAAATATACAACGTACTTATAAACTTAATCCTACTCTATTTCATTTTATCTATGTACAGATCAGGATGGGTGTTAGAAAATTTACGTCATCACTGTATGAAAATACAGACATAAAATTTATTTTTTTTTTTTGACGAAAGTATATTGTATACCGCATGCAATAGTTTATGGTTCTATAAGAAGTATAAGTTTATGATGACGACACTATTGATCTAGAAGTTGTCGTTTTAAGAGCGCAATTATCACTGCTCGAAAGCACATGCTATCTGTTGTGAAGAACTTTGAAATATCGAGCTTACGTCCAATACGATCCTAATTACACCGTATAATATAATGGCGCTACGTGAAAACATAAAATGTTAGCTAATCTTAAAATCCATTTCCATGAAAAAATATTCTCAATAACAAAGGAAAAACTCACAACTAAGTGCACGGTAAAAATAAAACTCACTGGTACCTAAGGAACAATACGATAAGCTCGTGGAATCCCACTCGCCTCATTCGTCCTGCGCGTAATCATCTGAACGAACATTAACCGAGTATAAACATACTTAACTGGTTGCTAACATAATGTAAAACTTGAGTATAATTCTTCCCTAATTGACAATTATTTATTTAATTATTAAACGCCATGTGTGATCCTCAATTGATTGACTCTCACTCTATTATTGCCAGACTTATTTATTGTATTCAGGATTGAATGGAGTTCAGATAATATCACCTATGTATCATTAGATGAGTTTTTGTTCAATATTTATTTCAAATTATTATACATTAATTTACTTTATTATTATTAATGATTTCATATATTCTTAATGAAAAGTTATTATATTAATTATTAAAATATTATAGCAAAATAAAAATACTTTGGAGAGAGAGCGAGAGAGAGGTAGAGGCGCGAGAGATTGATTTTTTAATGTCAATATTCAATTAAATCCTATTTATGAATTCACCGCCTGTTCTTTGGCCCACATAGTGAACTTGGCAGTCGACCATGAAGAACCTGAATAATAGAAGAGAATATTTTTATAAAAGATACCATAAATAATTACCTTCTTGAATAGATGATCATGAGAGAAAAATAGTAGTTATTCCTATAATACTAATATATAAAAACTGTTTTTTTCTATGTCTATACATCGCTTCCATATTAGCTCAATTTTCCGAAGCAGAAATAAATATAAGTCAAATAGAAACAATCTCTGTAAACATAGAGATAAATATCTCCATTAACTTTTTTCACCTGTTATTGTATATTAAGACACTATTTGTTGAAATTAATATCCAAATAAAGATTTGTTATAATGCCAAAGAAAATAGGCGGTTATGAAAAACAGAGGCTTTACTAAATAAGAAACAATAGGATAATTGAGAATGGACCCTATTTTTACCATCTCAAATTATAAATTCGCGATACAAGTAAATAAATTGAGTATCAAGCGACTTGAAAACCCTGTTGATATATTATCTACCCAGTTTTATATTTGCTGTGACCTATATATTATATAGACCATTACAATAAAACTTATATAGTTACCAGTTCATTTCCTAAGTTTTACTATTCCGAGGAATCCTCCAAATATGATCATTTATGAGCATTACTAGTATTAATAAAGATATATATTATTATAAAACTATGAAAAACATTCAATTATAATTAATATGAAATTATTTAGCAAGTTATTGCTGTAATACTAATGGAGAAAGGATAAAAATGAACTAATACATATACTATATAATATAATATAATATAAAAAACAAATTCCCCCGGGTTCAATTTTTTTCGGGTTTTATGTGAAAAAACGAAAAACCCGGGCACACTGGTGGGATAACCTCTATTTCAAAAATAAAAAAAGTGGGTTTTTTGCCAAACCCTATGTACAAGAAACACTTACACGAATAAAACAAAGATACTACCTATAGATCAACACTAACACTTAGATAATAATAGCTAACTATTCAAGATATCTTACGCTAAAACACGACGAATGCATACGAGAGCCTGTTACAACGACTGTGACAATCGTCAGTCGGGAACCCCAACATCGAGCAGAACTGGAGAGAGCAGAGACATTCCGATCTTTGCTCCTATTTTTCAGATATAACCAGAATCCGAAGAGCTGAGAACAACGAGCAAAATTAATCACCACACAGAGAGACACTCTTGTGTATAAACACACCTCAAAAACATATACCTGAACATAACTATTTTTATTCCGAACTGTGTTACTTAACAGAATATAATTATATATACAAGACAAAATACATACCGAAAGTAACACTCACAGAGATACTAAAGTAAACAAACCTCAACTTATGTATAAATATTTAAAGTGATTCGTTTCACCTGACACTAACATTTTAACCTAAAAATAAAAACACTGACATTGAGCGGCGCACATGTACTACTTATAGCAGCCTAAAAATAAATAAATGCCCCCGATGTTAGGAGCCTTCAACAGAACGCCAGCAACATATCTTTGAGACAATGTTTTCTTAGTACATAGTTAAAAAGTCATGAAATTCACAATTAATGACTAATTACACATATAACCTCAGTCCAAATAGTATAATAGAATGGAAAGACTACAATCGAAATAATCTTCGCTCAACTGTCGTATAGCGCTTATAATTACACTTGGCAAGGGGCTATTAGAGAATTACTACCATTTCTAAATCTATCCTATCCGAGTTCACTCCTTAATCGAACGAGTCCTGAGCGGATCAACCAGCATGACAAAATTCTCAGATGTGAGAGGAGCCGGAAAGACTGGCAGGCGCCTGGCGAGTAATCATCTCAAGGAGTGGAGTGAGGCACACAATTACTTGCATATATATGGGTGCCTCAGCTAATTAAAATTCATTGTAATAATAGTAAAAGGAATATAAACTAATAAGCACACCTCACTATTAAAATATAAGTCTTAACATTAGTACACATAGCAGATTTACTCAGAAATTTACCTAAATATTGTAACTTTTTTACCACTCTTTAGACATATTAACTATCTAGTTCTCAATGATTATAATGACCATAATTTTATAGATAATAAGAGAACCGTTTAAAAATAGTAAAAAATATATCTCAAATATGCAAATCAATATCCGTAGTCATTTATAAATCACTCAATCCCAAGTCTATTTCCAAGTATGCCCAGCAATAAATACTCATAACTAGATTATAATTACTCAAAAGCATCAAGTAAGATTTTTAATTCAAATTATATCACAAAGTAGAGCAAAATAAAAAAAAATAAAAAATAAAATTTACATAAAACCCAGATGTAATTAAGCCAGTATCTATAAAATGGCTTTCTAAAAAATTTTGAATCAAATAAGATCAGGACTCATTAATATTACATATTGCAGTGAGATTACTAATTATAATTACAATAACCGTAAATACTTAGAAACATATAATATGGAAAGTTATGAATCTTGACACAATAAAATGCTAAATAAAATAAACTAGCTCAAAATTATTAGATTGTGATTGTAACAAATTTATTAATGAAGCACAAAAGTCAACATCAAGGTCAATCGGCCAATAAATCCCAAAAATAAATGAAGATACTGTATAATTTAGCATCATTAATTTATGTAATTTAAAAATAAGTTTACAATAAAAAAGAAACTATTTGAGGGACAATATGTGTTCAATATACACGTGATAAATCAGTCATTAAGGAAAAATTACAGTATATATAAAATAGATCAGTACATTTACGTTACTGATAAGAATCTTGTGCTTGCTACCTATCTTGATCCACGTTTATTAAAATTATTAACATTATTATTAAATAAATATAACAATTATAATATAAAAAGTGGATAATAGAATACTTATAAAAGCAAATGGAATGTGCGAAAGTTAATTATGTTGTATAAAAAGGAAAGGAAAACAGTTTATTACCACACTATTAAACTAATATTATAAATTCAAACCAGATCTGAGCCACAGGAATCTCTAATGGCATAATCTGATGCTAAATAATTCCCAAAATAATAGAAAATGCATAAATTTGCATTATTTTAAATTAAGAAAAGAGTCAGAAAATAAAAAGTAACTATTATGAGGGAACTTAAAGGGTAATACAGATATCTAATACATGGAAAATAATTCAGTAAAAAATAGATCAAGCAATTTACTTTATCAACTTAATGAATAAAATCATTTGTGGCTAAGCTACCATTATCTTTAAAGATATCTCAAGTAACTCTTAAAAAGAATTACACCAAATTCTACGTATGTCAGAAACGACCGATTATGCCAGTGTATATATGTACAAATAAGCCTCATCATATACGTATAAAGATATAGCTCGGAACGGATTATATACTTATTCAATTAATCAAGATAGGATTGTAGTAAAGTATTTGTTTATACATGCTAACAATGAAAAGAGAAAATCAGTTTTCGCATCTACTTTAAAATTTCAATTTTTCCCTAAATGACTTCTAATCCTAAACCAATATGGTAAGTTCTCAAACTCTTTAGACAGGAGGCCGGCGACAGATGAAATGAGTTGTTATATTCATATCATGAGTACCAAGAACTAACATAAGTCTTTATATAACAACAGATTTATAATTGAAAAAATATGATTGATTAATAATTCGGAATTTAAAGAGAAATAAGACTAAAAACAGCAGAGAGAGAGAGCTCGCGATATACGAACGCTAAAGGTAGAATATGAGACCACTATCTTAGTACTGAAAGAAAATTGAAGAATAATAGCCCCTACGGTTAAAGTTTGTATGAATAAGCCTACCGCTAGAATACCAATATGAAAAGGTAAATTAGAGGGTAAAAAAATATTATCTTACCCAAAAATACAGAAGTCCATCACCAATGCCGTCCGGGTCATCGAATAGCTAAGGAGACCCTTTCAGCATATATGGGCTCCTCCCCAAATAACAATTATGTTGCCCCACGCTAATTAATTACTACAGCCCAACCAGAGCACGAGACACCCGTTTATGCTCTCATGCCACTACAGTACATCAGACTCTTACCAGATTCTGGAGGATCCTCAATCTTCCACATAAAAATCGGATGCACTCAGAAACGGGAGAAATGTTAAAATAGTTCATGTATGTATTTAATATTAATAATGCAATTATTATAGTCCGAAAAAGTAATAACTACTTTTTGTAACAAAGAGGAGTAAAAAGATCATAACATCTTATTAAAGAAGGAATTATTATTATTTTTATTATTAAACATAAAACAATAAATTATTGTTCATTTATTGTAAGATTTTAAATATTGCTATTTTTTCAGTGGTTAAAAGATAATAATAAATAAAAGTATTTAAAACTAATTATTTCTTTAGCAAAGTAATAAATGATTAAATAAGAGAAATATATGCATTAAAGATACATTAATAAATTATATAAGTTTAAATTAAAAACTAAATATAGAAATTTGATTTTAGCAAACTTAGGCAATATACATAATACATACTTAATATATCATATATATATATATGTACTATATATATATATATATAAAATATTAAATATATATAAATATATAATATAAATATTATATATTAATGTAGGGAGAAATATATCCTTTCATTACTTTTGATATGAAAGAAAAAAATAAAAAAAAGATATTAAAGTATACTATACCTCATTAATATTAACCAAAAATAATAACTATTATTTTTATTTAAGTATGAAATAATAGAAAAACTTTATTTTTCAAATTTTAATAAAATTTTGATTTTTAATAAATAATATAATTAAAAGTTTCATTGGAACATAGAGAGAGATGAGGAGCGAGAGTAAGGCGGACTGCATATGAGGAAGAGATAATCTCACCGAACGTTCCATACACAGAATCAAGAAATTATAGATATGACCATACTTAGAAAAAATAGTAGTTATTGGAATGAAATATGGAAATATTGTTCATATTAGTATTTATTTGATGTATTCGTATCGATTGTGTAAAAAACGGCCAAAAAAAATATAATATATATATATATAATATATAATATATATATATAATAGTGCGTGTATCATCTAGCATATTTTGTGTTTTATCCAATATAAATTATATACCTAACAAAAGTAATCTAACCTAACCTACGCTAACCTAACCTAACCTAAACCTAACCTAACATAACAAAACCTAATTATATTTTAGTATATTATATTATATATATATAATATATATATATATATATATATATATTAGAATATAAATATATATATATAGTATATATATATATTCATATAGATATATATATTATATATAATTATATATATATATAATGTTTTTTGTGGCAATTTGTTGCCAGAGTTTTCGTTTCGTTCGAAACAACTTATCGTACAAGCGATCTCGCCTCGGACTTTTTACGTCCATTTCAACTTTGAGCCACCATATTTTTTTTTCTTTTTTTTTTATTTACAGTTAACCACCACCGCTCACGCGCAGAGCCCTAATCTAGGAGGGGGTCTGCTCAATTTTTTTAAGTCTGAGCAAGACGGTGTCAAACAGAACAGCTCACATCTCACAGACGGCCCGACCAATGGCGAACCTGGCCTCTCGCTTGTTTGGGTGCGAGTGCTCTACGTTGAGCTACCGGATAGTGGGGGCGGTTATTGTGTTTGACCATTCCCTTCTTGAACTATGGACAGAATCTCATATCAAGCCGTACTAGCCGAATATCCATTCTTCATACGATCTTATGTAACTTTATCCAAACTTCACTGGCCAGAATTAACATGATGAATTTTTTACATTATTTTTCAAACAAAGATCAGATACACAAAAATAAAATATCGAACTAATATGAACGAAATTTTGCAGCTCCACATTACAAAATTTTATCAGGAGAATAACTAAAATACAAGAATGATAATCTACTGAGTATATACTCGTTTAGGCAAAATGAATTAATATATGCTACTAAGTCTTTTTGTATATTTTTAATATAATCTGGACAGCAGGTCAAGTCGGCAGACGTCAAACATTCTAAGTTCTGACTTCTGAGAGACGATCTGCCAATGCTTAGGGATAGAAGTGTATATCAATCTTCAGGCTTCTTCTCTGGTGTCTTCGGTTTCTTCTCCTCTCGTTTCAACATATCGTTTCTTCTATTTTTAATACGTCCATCTTCGACGAGCAGTAAATCATATTTTAATATATATATATATATATATATAATAATATATAATAACTTAATATAAATATATATATATACTATATATATATATATATATTATATATATATATGACTAATATATATATATATAATATAGGTTGGTATTGGTTCCCGAGATTAGCTGTATCTAAAAACTAGGATAGCTACCAAAAAAACTGAATACATTTTTTGAAATCAAGCGGACATAAATGATTAGGAAAATGAAAGAAGAATAAAATGAAGTGCGATAAAAATAAAAATAAAAAATTTAATAATTGGTTTTCGGTGTACACAATCTCGCATTGCCGCAAATTTCTCCAGATA
>JABUQX010043137.1:12500-27500 GCA_015478945.1 Trachelipus rathkii
AGTAATAAAAGGAAGTTTAAATAAATCAATATAATAATGGGGGGAATAAAGAGAGCTAAACTGTAAGAAGGATGCAATAAGTATAGTTTTAGGTTAGTAGGGCATAGTACTAAGATGAATAGGATAGCTAAGGATAAAGGATGGAAGATTAAAAAACATATATAGGATTAAAGATAAATGATAATGTCCTATTGTTTTGTTTTAGGGGTATGAAGTAAGATAGCTAATGATGGGCGTAAAAGATGTTAATGTATCAGGACATATTAAAATTGTTTATGAATTACATGGGATCTGAAATGTAATAAAGAATGTGTTAGGGTGAAATCAGAAAGAGTAATATTGCTTAATGTAGAGCAAGAAAGAAGGAGAAATTAATGAGTGAAAGAAAAAGAGATGAGGATAAAAGGAATAAATGAAGTGATAGGACATAATAAAAGAAAAGACAATAAGTAATGGCTGAAAAGAAATGGAGGAGTTCAATATTTAAAGAGAGATTAGAACTTAGCAAGTAAAGTTAAGTATGTGAGTTGTTATTATTATTGAGTGGATTGAAAATGCATGGTGGTATTTAGTAATGTTTAAAATATCGAAAAGATAGAGACAAAGATGAGGATGGTAAGATACACACAATCAGAGCAGTAGTATTGTAGAGAATTGAATAAGAAAGAAAAAAGAAAAGGACGGAAAAAAGAAGTATTGGAAAGTACGAAGCAATGAGAGCATAAAAGTAAGGGTGGTATCAGATGGGAATGATCTTTACATGCTTTGCTGGTAAAAAATATAAAGGATGCGGGATTATAATGGTTACGGTTAGGAAGAAGGAAGGAAATATATTAGGCATGGAATAGTTTGAAGGAAATAATTTACGGAGGGAGGTTTGATCATTTATTATTGCTGAAAGAGATTTTGAGAGAAAAATAGGCTAATTTGCATTGATATGTACTGAAGAGCCACATTTGGAGTGATTTAATGATGGGATGGTGGAGAGAGATTAAAGATAAAATTAACCTTTAGAAAAAGGGGTGGTGGTGGGGGAAAAAGTAGAAAATAATAATTGAGATCGGATAATTGAAAATGGATGGTAAAATTAGATATATGTTAATAGATAAAAAATAGTCGTAGAATAAATTGAAAATAGATTTTTAAAGGAGAAGCAGGATTATAGCCAGGCTAGAAGTTGTTCTAGGAAGCAAGGAAAGGGCATAATGTATGCTAAAGTTCGGATGACGGTTACGATATGTAAGTAAGGGAAAATAGAATTTTGCGGAAGGAGGAATAATTTTTATTCAAGCGTTATTTTAAGGTAAATGCGTGACGATATGAAATCAGGGGTCGACAGAAAAGAAAAAGACTAATAAGACTTTTTGATAGATAATAATGTATATTGGGAAGGTTCGGGGACGTATTAATAATGTACAAAAGTGGGAAGGAAACTTAAATAAAATGTAGAAGTAGACTAGTAGAAGACAGAGTAGGGGAGCAAATTAGATGATACCGGAATATCAATAGTAGTAAAATAGATTGGTCGTTAGATGTCGGGAAGAATATGGGATGTATGTTGAGAATAATAGGGCGATAAGGTATAAAGACCAGCGTGGAGGAAATATAGACATAGATATTGGAAAGAGGAAACGGTTCTAAATAAAGCAGACGATCTTGCTTCGTATAGAATGCGGCTGCTATTGTGGAACTATATGATTGAAGATTTAACTTATGCTAACTGCTTTAACTTCGGCTTTATGCTTAAACTCTGCTGCTTTAGGCTTTAATATCTGCTTTACATACCTTAAAGCATAATACTGATAAAGTTGGACTAGCTAACGCGATTAGTAGCTTTTGTTTTTCGCTTTACGTCTTTAACTATCTGCTTTACTGCTTTAACTCTCTGTTTTACTGCTGTTTAAACTCTCTGCTTTACTGCTTTAACATTTCTGCTTACTGCTTTAACTTTCTGCTTACTGTTTTAACTTTCTGCTTAAACTTTCTGCTTTACTGTTTACTTGCTGCTTACGCTTTAACTCATTATAATTTATTAACTTATGTGTTTTATTTTGGTTTTAATACTTTATTTATTTTATTATTAATTTTTATTTATTTTATATTATTTTTTATATTTTATTATTTTATTTTTATTAATACTTTAGTGTTATTTACTTCAGGCCTATTATTTATTTAGAACACGCACACACACACCACACACACAAACACACACACACACACACACACACACACCACACACCACAAATCACACACATACCTTACAATTACACATCAATTCACTATGACACTATACACACATTCATTATGACACTTACATTTTTAGCTATAGACACTTACATTTACCCATAGACACTACATTTACACTGTATACACATCGTATACCACGACTTCACTATGATACTTAACACACATTCACTATGAACTTCCATTTGTCCATAGGCATTCATTTACACTTACACGTCACACCACAGATTGTACTTCACTCACACATTTACTTTAACACCACAGCAGATTACTATACACTCACAACACCAGATTTACTTACACACAATTTTACTAACATGCACCAAGATTTACCACACACCCACACACACACACATTCACACACCACACACACACACACAACCACACCACACACACAACACCACCTACACACATCACACCACACAGCACTCCCACGCACACCACTTAACACTATAACGTATAATTTAGAGAAGAAGTTTTATGATTTAATTAAACACGTACATTTATTTACTCATTCAATAGACTAAATAATTTCTTTGTTCAAAGTTTCTTAAAACTGTCTATAATAATTCAACATTTATATCTTTGAACAAAGAATTTATTATAAACTGTTAATACTTTTTGTTATAAATTTTTTATAACTATCAAGTTTTTAAAAATAATTTTACTAAAATTTTATGAAATTTATTAAAACATATATTTTACGTACCTTAAAGCAATAAATCATAAATCCAGTAGGCCCAGCCCTAGCACCCCTCTAATCAAGCATCCCGAACGTTTGTTCTATTGACTAAAAGCTTTAACATCATTCGTTAGCCTGAATAAGGTATAAAATAACAAAGAATAAGGTCTCTCTGCTCGATAACATGTATTTATAAAATCATTCTAATAGTTTTTATTTAAAATAACAATATTCACTTACATTTATATTCATTCCACTCGATGTTAACTAAAAATTATTCAAAGTTTTTTAAATAATTTCGGGTTTTCTTTATTATATTATTATTATCTAATGTACTATTGACAATCCATTAAGATAAAACACAACAACCCGCTACTCCTTACGAGATACGACACTGACCTCTCTCTGTAAAATGTGTTGATATAACTACTTTAGGTCTAGAATTTAGGCAATAATCCTTTTTGTAAGCCCGGGACGATTTAGCCTGATGTCCATGTTCGAAAATAGTATTTCAAACCTGACCTTTTTTCTTGTAAGAAGTGGTGCGATAATAGTTAGGCCTAATTAGGCTAAAATTTAAGGATAAGCCTTTTTTGTGAGACGGGCTATTTTTAATCCTATGACCAGGTCAAATAGGTATTCCAGTTATAGACCAAGAATGCATTGTTATTATTATTATTTTTATAAATATATTTCAACTGAAACATGCTGATCGGTAAAGATCCTTTAAGCAGGTAAAAGGAAATGTTTCCTGTACTTGGATTGTTCGCATAGTCTTCCATACCCATACAATGACCTTCGTAATGTGATTTGGTCGAGAATTATTTATCGTCTTTTGAAAATTAACTTTGTTCTTTCAACTTGTATTTGAGCAGGTGTGTGTTTTATTATCCTTTTAGAACCCAACTCAATTTTAAAATCATTAAGTCATTTTAGCTGCTTAAGCGTGCAAACAAGTTATCTGACTTGTATTAAAAAGTGTTTATTTTTTACTGAAGTGTATATCATGTTTATATAAATAACCTTACAGTTGAGGAATATATTATATTTCACTAGAATAGATAAATAATTTAATTCCTAGTTCATAAGGTCTAACACCAGGCTCAGCATGACCCCACCCGCAAGGCACGCCAACCCCCGCACCCTGGTGCGTCCCGTCCGCGCCCGCTCGCGCGTGCGCCCGCAGGCGCATTTTCGCGTGTCCCGCTCCGCCGCGGCGCGGCGGCTCCGCAGGCGCAATATTCGCGTATCCACCCCACAGCGTGCGCCCCGCAGGCGATATCACGCACGACTGAAATATATAATATATATAATATGATAGTATATAATATATAATAATATATATATATATATATATATATATATTATATATATATATAATATAATATATATATATATCATATTATTATAATATATATTGTGTGTGTGTGGGTTAGTGTAAGTGTCTAGGTGAGCGTATGGAAGTGTATATGGTAGGGTGTTATGTGTGAATAAGATTATATGATGTGCGTGTATAAGTGTATGTCTATGGTAAGGATAAACTCTGCTTATACGATGTCATCAATATAGGTGGTCTCCAAGATGACGCCACTCAACGATGGTCATCTCAAAAGATGAACCACTAAGAGAGTACCAAAGCTAAGTTTATTAAATTGAGGCATCAAAGCTGAGGCATCAAGAGCTGAGAGACATCAGAGTTGAGGCATCAAAACTGAGGCTTCAAAGTTGAGGCATCAAAACTGACAGTCAATTGAGGGCATCAAGCTGAGGCATCAAATTGAGGCTCAATATGCGAGTGGTGGAGGTATGTGTACAGTGTGTATGTGTGGTGTGTGTGTATGTGTGTTGTGTGGTGTGTGTGTGTGCTGTGTTGTCGTTGAGCGTGTATGTGTGTGTTGGCGTGTGTGTATGTGTATCTAATAATAAATTAGGCTGAAATAATTGTCAAAAATCAAGTATATAATAAAAATAACAAATGTTTTAATAAATTATACGTATAGTGTGTAAGTGAGTGTGCGTGTGTGTGTGTGTGGTGTGTGTGTGTGTGTGTTTGTGTGTGTGTGTGGTGTGTGTGTGGGTGTTGTGTGGTGTTGCCAATTATTTGTGTTTGCCATGCTTATGTAATTTTAAACGTAACATTAGCTGTAAAGTCATAGAACGTGTAATGTATAAAGGAATAAGAAAAAAACTGTAGGTGTCTCATAGGCGCAGGTGTATAAGCGTGACTGTATTCAGGTTTATTGTATGAATGATGGATATGAAACTTGAATAGTCAGGAGGTTCACGTTACCAATAGGGATGGGGAGTTCTCTGGTAATTAGTACTTAAAGACCTGAAACGTCCGGGATACTCCGGTTGACATACGCTCACATCCACGTTCGGAGCTATGAAGATACCTTTTATTTTGGGCGGTGGATTCGAACCAGCGGGAATATTGCGCCTGCGGGCGCACGGCGGTGGGGTGGAAAGCGAAATATTGCGCATGCGGGCGCGCGAGGGCGGGCGGGAACGCGGAATATTGCGCCTGCGGGCGCACGCGGCGCGGTTACGCGGCGGGGACGCACCAGCGGGTGCGTGGTTGGCCTTTTGCGGTGGGGCTCATGCTGGGATGAGGTGTTCCCTTAGAACTAGGAATTAGATTTATTTATCTATTCTAGTGGAATTAATAATTATTCCCTGAATGTAAGTATTTATTATAAATATGATATACACTTAGTAAAAATAATAAACACTTTAATACAAATCAGATAACTTGTGCAACGCTTTAACAGCTAAAATGACTATATTTTAAAATGAGTTTTGGGTCTAAAAGATGATAATATCACTGCTCAAATACAAGTTTAAAGAAAAAAGTTAATTTTCAAAAGAGACGATAAAATAATTCTCGACCAATCACATACGAGGTCATATAGAGAAAAGATTACCCCGACCAATCATAAGTAAGGAAAACATTTCCTTTTACCTGCTGTAAAGGATCTTACCGATCCAGTATATGTCTCAGTTTGAAATATATTTATACCAAAAATATTATAATAACAACTGACTTCTTGTCTCCAACTGGAATTAACTTTTTGACTGGTTATATAGGATTAAATTTAAGCCCGTCACAAAAATGCTTATCGCTAAATTTAGGCCTAAATTTTAGCCTAACGTGAGCTTATTGGCCCCAATCATTCTACAAGGAAAAGAGTCGATTGAAAAATATATTTGTGACACTGGAACAGTCGTTAAATTCGCCAGTCGGGTTTACAAGAAGGATTTCTTAAATTTAGACCTAAAGTAGTTATTTTCAACCAACATCTTTACAGAGAGGAGGTCTTTTCGTATCTGTAAAGGAGTGCGGGTTGTTTGTGTTTTTCCTCGTGCTGAAAAGCTGAAGCTACGGTACGGAAACAGCAGCTGATAATAAAGATATTTAATTTTAAACAAATCTCTTTCAACTATTTTTAGTTAAAACAATCGAGTGAATAATGTAAATGTAAGTGAATAATTGTTATTCTTAAATAAAAACTTAGAATGATTTTAAAATCAAATACATGTTATGTTGCAGAGAAGAACTTATTTTGTTATTTTATATTATTACACTGGCTAAAGATTATGTAAAGCAGTAAGTCAATAGACAAACGTGGCATAGCTTGATGTAAAGGGGTGCTAGGGGGTGGTTTGATTAACCGATTTACTGATTTATTGCCTTTAAGGTACGTAAAATATGATTTGTTTTTAATAAATTTTCATAAATTTTTAGTAAAAGTTAATTAAAACTTGATAGGTTTAAAATGTATAAACAAAAGTTGACAGTCTATAATAAAATGCCTTTGCTTCAAAGGTAAGATTGCTTTATTTAGGAAAGTTTAACAAAACTTTTGAATAATTTTAGTTATATTTGAATGAGTAATATAATGTACGTTTAATTAAAACAAAAAATGTTTTAATATAAATTAATACGTTTAAGGTATAATGAGTGTCGTGGGTTGTACGTGTGTGATGTGTGTGTGTGTGTGTGTGTGTGTGTGTGTGTGTGTGTGTGTTGTGGTGTTGTGTGTGGGGTGGGTGGGGCTGTTAAATTGTGTTGCAATGTGTAGAAGTACAATCTGTGTGTGACAAGGTAATCTGTGTGTGAGTTGTAAGTAAATCTGTTGAAGTGTAATTAATCTGTGTGGAGTGTAAGTAAATCCTGTGGTGTGAGTGTAGTGTAACTGTTAAGTGACCCTATGGACAAAATCGTAAGTTATAGTGAATGTGTGTATAGTATCAATAGTGAATGGTGTGTGAAGATTTATGAATTAGTGTAAATGTAAAGTGTCTATGGGTAAATGTAAGTGTCTATGGGTAAAATGTAAGTGTCATAGTGGAATGTTGTATAAGTGTCCAATATGAATGTGTGTATAGGTAATGTATGTGTGTGGTTTGTGTTGTGTGTGTGGTGTGTGTGTGTGTTGTGGTGTGTGTGTGTGTGTGTTGTTGTGTGTGTGTGTCGTGCGTGTTCTAAATAAAACAATAACCAATATTACTCTTATCATCCCCCGTATATTAAAAATAATATAATAAAAATAATCAAAATAAATAATAAAATACAATAAAAATAATAATAAAAATAAATCCAACGCACTTATTTAACACTGAATTAGTTATCCTTATTGTAATAAAATAACGTGAGTTAGAAGCAGTAAATGCAGAAAGTTAAAACAGTAAAGCAAAAGTTAAAGCAGTATTAAAACAGTAAGCAGAAAGTTAAAGCAGTAAGAGAAAGTTAAAGCAGTAAAGCAGAGAGTTAAAGCAGTAGAGCAGAGAGTTAAAGCAAAAGCAGATAGTTAAAGGCGTAAAGCAGTAAAACAAAAGCATACTAATCCCTTAGTAACTACTCTTGATTACTGATTGACGCTTTAAAGGTATGTAAGCAGATAGTTAAAGCCGTAAAGCAGGAGAGTTTAAAGCAGTAAAAGCATAGATTAAAGCAGTAAGCAAAGTTAAAGCAGGTAATAAGCAAGAAGATGTTAAAGCGTAAATCCCCATCTTTAAGCATTTGACCCCCCATTAAGTTTACTTCATGACCCCATTTACCTTCATTCATTCCATAATTTTTCCTTTATTTGTGTGACTGATATTAGTGACAGGATTGATGCTATTGCAGAAAGTTAAAGCAGTAAGGCAGATAGTTAAAGCAGTAAAGCAGGAGAGAAAGCAGTAAAGCATAGAGTTAAAGCAGTAAAGCAGATGAAAGCAGTAAAGCAGTGAATTAAAGCATAAAGCAGTATAGTTTAAGCAGAAAACAAGTGAAACAAAAGCAACTAATCCATTAGTGATTGTTTTTGCCACAAAGGGCTTTATTTAACTGAAGGTTTGAATTTATGTAATATATGTTTTAATAAAATTTCTTACAATTGTAGTAAACAATGAATGACTCATAGACATATTTAAATTGTTCCCCCATACTTTATATTTGACCCCATTTTTACTTTCATTCTTGGAATTTGCGGTCTGCGGACCGCACCGGGCGGTTTCGCGACAGGGTTCAATTGCGGGACGCGGACTCTGAAACGTTTGCGGTCAATGTCTCAACTGTGTAACTCTGCTCTAGATAGTAGGTAGAGATAGCGCATCAAAGATGATTTCATCAGATGATCAATCATATAATGATGGTACAAAGTTGACGTCATCAAGATAGTCATCAAAGATAAAATTCAATGAGGTGGGAGGCATCCAATGCGGAGGGCATTAATGCTGAGGCATCAAAAGTGAGGCACAAAGTGGACGATCATGGCTGAGCGCATTAATGCGGAATCAAAGTTGAGTGCATCCAAAATTGAGGGCATCCAAAATTATCGAGTGTGTTGAGTGTAAGTGTAAGTGTTCTGCGTGTGGGTGTGAACTGTAAGTGTAATGGTTCTTAATGTAAGTGTCTATGTTAATGTAAGTGTAGTATGGTTATATGTAAGTGTCTAATGGAGAGTGTAAGGCCTATAAGTGTCATAAGTGAATGTGGGTATACGAGTGGTTAGAAAAACAGACTAACTCATGAGTAGAAGCATCTAGCAACTTGTAATACACCGATGCGAATCCTCATAATACCTTAATAAATAGGGGTAGACACCCATATTAAGGGCATTCGGGGGAAGGCTAGAAAAGGCTTGAAAAAAATGGCACTCATTGGCACTCATTGGCACTCACTTGGCACTATGTGGAACTCACTTGGCACTCATTGGCACTCACTTGGCACTCAGTTGCGCACTCATTGGCACTCACTTGTGGCATCACTGGCCTTCACCTGGCAATCATAGAACACTAATAGAACATCACTAGATACTCCTTACGGTGATTGGAGACCACCAAAGCTGTACCATCAATATAGGCACCATCAAAGATGAAACGCTAAAGATGACGTCATCAAAGATGAGTCATCAATAATGCCTAGCCATAAAAATTGAGCCATCGTGAGGTAGACACGTGTAGGCCTAGGTTAGGTGTGCAGGTGAAGGTTGGTGGAGTCGGTGTAGGTGTAGGTGAATGGCTGGGTGGAGGCCTAGGTGTAGGTGTAGGCTAGGTGATGGCTGGGTGGAGGGCTATAGTGTAGTGTAGCTAAGGTGAAGGTGGGTGGGAGCTGAGGTGTAAGTGTAGCTAGGTGAAGGCTGGGTGGAATCTAAGGTGTAGGTGTAGGCTATGTGAAGGATGGGTGAGGCTAGGTGTAGGTGTGGGCTAGGTGAAGGCTAGGTGTGTGTGGTGTGTGTCGGTGTGTGTGTTGGTGTGTGTGTGTGGTGTGTGTGGTGTGTAAGTAACATCTGAAAAAATTTGGGTTTCCAAATAAAATTTTGGTTCTTCAAAAAATTTGGGGTTCACAAATTTGGTCGAAAAAATAGGGTGGGGTACGTACACGTTGCTTACGCAATCCGTGGCGCAACCTTATCGAAGGGTTGCTAAAGAATTCGGTTGCCAAAAATTAGGGTTTGCCAAAAAAAAAAATGGGGTGCCTAAAAATTTGGTTCTGCAAAAAATAGGTGGGTTATGTACAGACGGTTGCTTACGCACGTTTGGGCGCACCCTTTCTTCGGAAGGGTTGCCAAAAATCAGGTTGCCAAAAAATTGGGGTGCCAGAAAAATTAGGGTGCCAAAAAAATTCCGGTTGCCAAAAAATACCGTGGCCAAAAATGACCCATGAAGACCAAAGGTGGCCGAAAAAAATTGGGGTTGCCCAAAAAATAGGGGTGCCAAAAAAATTAGGTTGCCGAAAAATTGGGTGCCAAAAACATTAGGGTTGCCGAAAAAATTGGGGGTGCCAGAAAATTAGGGTTGCCGAAAAATACCCGTTGGGCCAAAAATGAGCCCATCGGAAGATCAACAGTCAGCCCAAAAATGGTCGACAGGCCAAAAAGGTCAAGGTCGGTAAAAAATTGGGCTCAAAAAGGTCAAGCCAAAAAAGGTCAAGGCAAAAGGGCAGGTAAAAAATGGGCTCAAAAAAGCCTCAAGGTAGGCTTCTAGGCGATGCTTACCTTAAACACTCTTAAACACGAACAATATGCCTGTCCTACAACTCGGTAGCTACATAAAAAGTGATACATTTTTGAAATCAGCGAACTTTTTTATGCAGGAAAGTGAAGAAGAATTAAATGAGTGCGATAAAAAATAAAAATAATACAGTAATATAGGTTTGATGTACGATAATTCTCGCGTTCCCCCAAAATTTCTCAGACATGAGTCGCCCAATATTCTCTTTTCGATGCTTAGGCGACACACACCACACAAAATCTATGAATACCATAGACTGTTAGGGGCGAAATTGATTTTTCTTGGTGACATGATCTGACCTGACCTGAAAGTAACCTATCCTGATATAATTTGTTATATTTTTAAATTTTTAATTTTAATTTTGTCAGAAGGAGAGGAGCGTCTCTCCTGCCAGGAGAAGTCCCAAATATATATAATAGAGTTAATATATATATATATTATATAATATATTAATTATATATATATATATATATTTATATATATAGTTATAGATATTACTATATATATATACTTAAAGTAGTCTCACCGTATTTATACGTAAAAGAGAATGGTAATTTTTCTTGCCTGTGGCAACATTAAAATTAATAAGAGATGCCCCAAGCATACAATATAAACAATATTTATACTCTACAAGGGCAAGATCCAATATTTGGGATTTTAGTGAGCCAATATTCACCCCCCCCCCTAAAAATGGACATGAAATTCGCATTCTCAGCCGATTGATCCTATAAACTAGATTGTGAACTTTTTTTAAGCCTCGTTTAAAAATCTCGTCTCGGGGTTTTTCTGTGTCTATATTCATTCTTTCAGTATTTCATTTTTTCAAACCCATTTTTGGACATTTTTAGTACAACTCCAGAATTTTTTCGAATGACTTCACAACTGAAATATGCATAGATGGTTCCATTACCTACAAAGAGTCATGAAGATTTTTTATTTTTTGATTTTGTGCTGCAGCAATCGTAAATTCAAAATCAACTTTTCTTTGGTTTTTAAAATGAAAATTGCGATAATTTTTTTCCCTGTTCATGCGAAGTGGATGAAATTTTCAGGATATATAGTCGGAGGAGATGCACATTTTTTTACTTAGATTAATTCTTTGTATGCATACTTTGGATTTGTTCTGACAAATTTTCCCAAAAATTTTTTTTTTTGTTAAAAATTTTAAATAAAATTCTTTTGAGTATTACAAAAAAATTATCTAAGTAAAAAGATGTATCTTGCCCGGGTATAAAAGCCCTGAAAATTTTGTTGATCAGGATGAGTTGAGAAAAAAATTATATATCAATATTTCACTTCCCCAACAATATTCAATCGCTGTAGCTATTGTAGATTTTGAGATTTTTTTTTTTTTTGAAAAAGTGAAATATTGAGATGTTTTTTAGAGAGAGAGAGAGAGAGACTCTCTCTCTCTCTTCTCTCTCTCTCTCTACTTTCATTCTCATTGCATGAAATTTGGGTTGCTTTTCGCTATAATTGCTAATAAGGTTTCTCGATGCAGCGGGTGCGGTGCTTCACGGTGCGGTGCGATTTGATGCGGTATGGAAAATCCATGTGCACAGTAAACCCTAATTGATAAGGACCAATATTTGGGATGTTTCCGGCTTGTGGATTAGATGACTCCAATATTAAAGAGGTGCCGTGCGGTGCGGTGCTGAAAATCCCGGTGCTAGGCCAACACACTATATTGAATCATGAAAAATATTTCAACACATTAAATGTCATTTCAAGGAAATATAAATTTTCTAATGTGTAAACCTTCGCATAAATATAAACAAATATTACCACATTGAGCAAAGGCGTTCGATGACGTCATCAGTGATTCGTCTAATTAGTACGTCATAATTACGTCATAATTATGACATCACACCTCTAAATAAATAGTTAATATAACAAAGAAAAGTCTATTTTCTCTTATAATTGGATACCACACTTGTTATTATAAGTTTTGATTGCCTACAAACTATTGTAATTTTTCTTGAATATTATATATATATATATATATATATATATATATATATATATATATATATATATATATATATATATATATATATATATATATATATATATATATATATATATATATATATATATATAACTATATATATATATATATATATGGACAAAGTTACTTAACGGCCACAAGAAACGGAGGTCAGGATAAAAAAAAAAGTCGCAGGTAGCTACATGATACATAAGCCAGATGTTGTAAAGGGCGAAATGAATTTTTTTCTTTGTTCTAGGGGTGAAATGAGGTTAGGTTAGGTCAGGTCAGGTCAGGTCACCCCTAGGAAAAAAATTTCATTTCGCCCATAGAATATGGTATATAAAAAGGTTTAGTTGCCCTTAAAATATAATTTTCTTTTACGTTTGACCGCTCAACACCTTATTTTCAATACATTTTATTCAATTAAGAATGTCCCGCAACAAACTAGATTCAAAAACAAACAACAAAATTTTTTTAATTGCTTTAAATAATTTTCATTTCGCCCCTAAAAATGTTTCATTTTATTTAAACTTTCGTTTGATATACAGTACATTTACTAATTTACAGTATTACCTTCACATACACACACCTTTACACACACACACACACACACCTTTTTATATATATATATATATATATATATATATATATATATATATATATATATATATATATATATATATATAATAATATATATATATATATATATATATTTCTATTTCTATAGATAGAAACCTCATATATATATGTATAACTTATATATATATATATATATATATATATATATATATATATATATATTTATAAATTCTCCATACATTTATATATATATATATACATACCATTCATCATATATCTATCTGTCTTTCCGAGAAATTCGATTATATTTATCTATTGCAATCAGAGATGAAAGGTTAAGCTAACCTGTGGAGAGCAAGTGAGAATCGATCCAGAGTTCCCTCGATTACGAGATGGTCAATTGCTATTGCTAAGAGTCAAATTAAGAAGCATGTCTTTTTGTGCTTATTATACAAACGTTCGTTAAGAGCACACAGCGAAACGGGGCTTTTGAGAGTTAGCAGTGTCAATCAATTGAATTTTTTCATATTTGATTGTTTCATTCATGGCTGCTGTTGCGGAGTCGGAGTCGGAGTCGAGTTGTAGCCAGACTCGGAGCCGGAGCAAAAATATTTGAGTGCAGGAAAATTCTTTTTTGGGTGGAGCCAAAATCCCAGGGAAATATATATATATTTATATATATATATAAAAAGGGATATATATATATATATATATATATATATATATATATATATATATATATATATATATATATATATATATATATATATATATATATATATATATATATATATATATATAACAACAACTATATATATATATATATATATATATATATATATATATATATATATATATATATATATATATATATATATATATATATATATATATATATATATATATATATATATATATATATATATATATATATATTCTCTTAAATTGTATATAAAAATTGATTGTATTTAAATATATATATATATATATATAACTATATACTTCTATATATATATATATATATATATATATATATATATATATAACTATATATATATATATATAACTTTCGTATATATATATTTATATATATATATATATATATATAATTAATGTGTTGGAAGTTAAACCAAAGTCGAAGCATCTAATTTTAAAATGGATGAGTCGAAGCTGGAGTCGGAATTGGAACCGGTGAAAGCATTTACCGGTTTCCCCAGCACCGGTTCAATGTAGTGTTAAAATACTAATAAAACTATAGGTTTTGTGTTGACATTAGCAACTTCAGGTTTGTTCGCTGTGGTGCTTCCTTCTTTCCAGCTACATTTGTTCTGTGGAATTCTCTTCCATCTTTTATGTTTTATGCTGCATTTAATCTCCTTCGCCTTTTCATGTACTGTTAAAATACTAGTTATAGTTCCTATAGAGTTATAGTTCCTATAGCTATATTTATAGGAACTAGTTATAGTTCCAGATCTTAAAAGTGCAACCTTAAAAGGAACTAGTTATAGTTGCAGTTATGGTACCTGTGAGTTATAGTTCCCCTATACTTATAGTTATAGTTCCTATGGATTGCAGTTATAGTTCCTATAGTTAAGTTATAGTTACAGCTCCTATAGTTGTAGTTATAGTTTCAGTTATGGTTTCCTATAGTTATAAATACTAGTTATAGTTCCTATAGAGTTATAGTTCCTATATAGCTATAGTTATAGTTACAGTTATAGTTCCTATAGTTATGGTTCCTATAGTTATAGTTATAGTTACAGTTATAGTTCATATAGTTATAGTTATAGTTATAGTTCCTATAGTTATAGTTAATATAGTTATAGTTCCTATAGTTATAGTTCCTTTTTCTAGTAAAATATTTTAACATAAATCGTATAAGTAAATCATTGTTAAAACAAGTTAGCGCGACAGAGTCTCGAGGCGGAGGGCTCTGGTTCGATCCCCTCATTCGGATCCCAGGTAGATATTACCTAGAGTAGTCTCCCCTTCCACCCCCCCCTAC